>OZ022245.1:950065-1130065 GCA_963978895.1 Erpobdella octoculata | reverse complement strand
GATAGATAGATAGATAGATAGATAGATAGATAGATAGATAGATAGATAGATAGATAGATAGATAGATAGATAGATAGATAGATAGATAGATAGATAGATAGATAGATAGATAGATAGATAGATAGATAGATAGATAGATAGATAGATAGATAGATAGATAGATAGATAGATAGATAGATAGATAGATAGATAGATAGATAGATAGATAGATAGATAGATAGATAGATAGATAGATAGATAGATAGATAGATAGATAGATAGATAGATAGATAGATAGATAGATAGATAGATAGATAGATAGATAGATAGATAGATAGATAGATAGATAGATAGATAGATAGATAGATAGATAGATAGATAGATAGATAGATAGATAGATAGATAGATAGATAGATAGATAGATAGATAGATAGATAGATAGATAGATAGATAGATAGATAGATAGATAGCCATGCTGCTTCCTCTTGATTTAGCTAGCCACATTTCCCACGTCACACCTACAAACCACCCCCCTCATCCCCCCTTTCCCCCCCCCCCCATAATTGAGCAAACCCCACTCATGATTAAATTCTTGACAGGATGATGGTCGTGGTAATGATAATGGTCATGGTGTTAATAATGATCAAGATGATAAAGGTGCTGATGATGATGATGATGGTTATGATATTGCTACAACAACGAAGACGTTTGTTTCCCTGCATGCATGCACTGCCAGAATATTGTACAAATCACAATCGGGTTGTCGTATTCATTGGAAATCATCATACTGCAGTCACCATCAACAATTACTACCACCACCACTAACATCATTATCATAATCATCCTAAAATTTGCGTTGTTATACATTGAGTTGAACATTTTCCGGAAACTTTGAAGAAATTTTCGTCTGGAAAGTTTCCATCCGTAAAAATTTTCAGAAAATTATTTTTATTAAATTTATTTTAATTTAATAGTTTTTAAACATCAGGAAATTCGTTGATTATGCACTTGAAAAAGAGTGCTGGATTCGTGTTTCTGGGTTGCAACTGGGCAGTGGTGTAGTGGAGACTATACAGTCCCATACGCCGTATAGGCACATCTTTTTTGTTCTATGTTCCGTATGGGCACAGTTTTTTACCAATGCTTTTATTAACTCGTCGTCTCTGTTTCTCTGTCTGTCTGTTTCTCTGTCTGTTTCAAATCTTGCAATCAATTTTTGAGTCACTTCCTGATGATAGATTTTTTTCAAATTTTGCATACATGCTCAAAATAGAAGACAATGCAATATTCAAGTATTAGTTTTACAATAAGTCAATTAATTTAGTTAATTTTCTTGAGGATTTTATCGAGGGGTTTCTTGAGGGTTTTCTTGAGGGTTTTCTTGAGGGTTTTCTTGACCACAAAACGCTAACCGACTGGCAGACTATTTTACCAAGTTAACACGAACCACACTCACTGACCGCGATTCTCAAGCGTGTACGAAATTTTCATGAAAATAGTTGAGATATTTAAATTCGATGCTTTTGATGATATTTTTATTATTATTACCAATGCTTTTATTAACTTGTCGTCTCTGTTTCTCTGTCTGTCTGTTTGTTTCTCTGTCTGTTTCAAATCTTGCAATCAATTTTTGAGTCACTTCCTGATGATAGATTTTTTTCAAATTTTGCATACATGCTCAAAATAGAAGACAATGCAATATTCAATTATTAGTTTTACAATAAGTCAATTAATATAGTTAATTTTAATTAATTTCGATATTTCGATATAATTAAGATATTTCGACTTTAATCTATATATATAAAAATGAATGTTTGTATTTATGTTAATGTCCTTTATGCATTGCTACACCATTCATCCGATCGTAATGAAATTTTCACACAACCTTGAGAGTCAATGAAAATCAAAAGTAAAAAAAAAAATTTTTGAAATCCGTCACAAAATGAGCGGAGCGGAGCGGGTGAGCGAGCGGGAACTATATATATATGTATGTGCGTATGTATGTGTGTATGTATGTATGTGTATGTGCATGTATGTGTGTCTGTGTGTGTGTTTATGTATGTACTAGCGGAGATACCCGGCGTTGCCCAGGTTTTTTGAGGTTTTTCTAATGTTTGTCTCTTTCTCTCCCGTTTCCTTTCCCACCTGCTTTCCCACTCCTGTTAGCTTTTCCGTTTTCGGTCGTTTTCCCACTGCCGGTCGCTTTCCCGCTCCCGGTCGCTTTCCCGCTCCCGGTCGTTTTCCCGTCCCGGTCGCTGCCCCGTTCCCGCTCACGTTTGCTCTCCCATTCCCGCTCACGCTTGCTTTTCTGTTCCCGCTCGCTGTCCGTTCCGGGTGCTTTCCCGTTTCTATAATAGACAAACTAACCCACAAACATTCATATATATATATATATATAGTCTTAGCAAATCTATTTTGCGTTTTATAGGCTAACAGAAGTTATGAAAGAATGTAAAAGAGAAAATGAGCGGGAACGGAAACGGGAACGGGAGAGCTACCGTGACCGGGAATGGGAGAGCAAGCATGACCGGGAACGGGAGAGCAAGCGTGAGCGGGAACGGGAAAGCGACCGGAAACGGGAAAGCGACCGGGAACGGGAAAGCGACCGAGAACGGGAAAGCGACCGGGAACGGGAAAGCGACCGGGAACGCGGAAAGCGACCGGGAACGCGGAAAGCGACCGGGAACGCGGAAAGCGACTGGAATCGGGAGAGCAAGCTTGGAAGGAAACTCGAGCAAGAGAGAAAATCGATAACAGAACTTCTGAGCGGGAAAGCGACCGGGAGCTGGAAAACGACCGAGAGCGGAAAAACGACCGGGAACGCTACGAAAACGGGAAAGTGGAGAAGGGAACGGGAGCGAGAGAGACAAATATTAGAAAAACCTCTAAAAACCGGGAAAGTGGAGAAGGGAACGGGAGCGAGAGAGACAAGCATTAGAAAAACCTCTAAAAACCCCGGGCAACGCCGGGTAACCCCGCTAGTATAAAATAAAAGAGTAATATAAGAAAAAATTGATTGCAAAATTTGTGTTTTAATTACATATAAGAGCATTGGTTTTAAAAATTCGTTTTTAATTTACTTGTTTGTCTATTTTTCCGTATAGGCACAGCTTTTTCTACTTTATTTTCCGTAAAGGAGCTGTCAAATCTGTAGCTCGAGTCCAATTTATTATCAATAGAACGATTCGTGTGTTGGCATCTTTCAAAGAGGATCTTGGTGAAATGCAAACGATGGCGATGCAAGCAGCTGAACAGAAAGTGTTTCGAAATGTCTCCTTGGCATCCAATCAATTCAAAGCCATTTATTCAATTCTTTGTAGACAACATGCGCCAGCTACTCTGCAGTTCCACTAACGTTGGAGCAGAAGAAGTTATTGCAGCCATATTCCTCAATAACGATAACTGGCCACAAAATGTCTCAAATCGATCCTATGGTGAAATTGAGATTCGCATGCTCTCGAAACGCTTTGGTTTGGAAGAGTTGCAATGCACGAAAATGGGATGCGCGACAATCTTTAGGATTCCACAAATATTCCGAATGATCTTCTGCCTCTTCAAACGTCGTGTATCAACACACCTTACCTTCCAGCACTGCTGAGTGCGAACGACGAACGTAGTTTCATTCTCATGAACAATATCATCACTGACACTCGATCTTCTCTTCTAATTCGCACTCTCTCGAGTTTAATGACGATCCATTCAATGGACCACCGCTCAACCTCTGAAATCCGATGCCTTACGTTGAATCCTGGCTGCTGGAGCATCGCTCTGCTGCTTGCACTAAAACCAGATCTGTTGACTCAAATGGCAAATACGAAAAGCGAAAGAAAGAGAATCCTTATGGAAACTATTGTGAACAGTATGGTGAACCCATTACAGGAGAGTGCCAGTGCAATATTTCACATAAAACCGTCATTTTGTAAAAGTTTTACCAACATTTTTGAAATAATTTTCTTTGCCAGTTTATAAAATTGACTTGACATATAACATTTTTACCAAAACGACCCGATTTTAGCGTATGGGCACAGCTTTTTTTACGACTACACCACTGCAACTGGGGTTACTAACAATTTGCTTCAACCTATGTCATCACTGAGACAGAAAGGAACACAAAATTATTATCTGCTGCTCCAGAGGCACGGCTGTTCATTTGTAGTAAAGTAGAGCGGGAATTGGGTGATTAACACTACCATTGTAAGCCTACAAGATAATAACAGGAAAAGAGGGTTTAACACCAGCAATGTTTTTTGAACAACCACCGATTCAAAGCACAAGGGGACATAGATTCAAGCATTTTAAAAAACGAGAAAAAACTATAAAAAAAAGGATTGACAATATTTACTTAACTCTGATAATTTTATGAAGTAATCTCAAATCCCATTGAAGTATCACTTCATCTATAATGAAACAGTATGCAACACTACATACATACATACATAGCTCAAGGGTATTACTTGAAGAATTGTTATGAAAATGAAAACAACAGCAAGTAATTGCACTGCAAAAACAAAAGCTCAAAGTCTATAAGATAGGAAATGTAATATCGTGAAAATATTTATTAGGTATATATATATATATATATATATATATATATATATATATATATATATATATATATATATATATATATATATATATATATAGATATATATATATATATATATATATATATATATATATAGTATAGATAGTATAAATAACAACCTTTATTAATTACTTTTCAATTAAATAATAACACCTGAATGGCAGACAGCTCCTCAAGCAAAACTTTTGATCTGGGTCCGGGAACTTCACTGGTTTTCATCGAGGGACTTTTAGGAGGTTCAACCAAATCAAAGAGAAGTTTTGTGTTGTTAGAGTAACATCTGGATTTTACCATAGAAAAATACCCATTTCTTAACGCATGTTTAAACATTTTGGAGTATTACTTTTATCAAAATAACTTTAATTTTTGTTCAAGAAAAAATACAAAAACCATTAATCGTTCAACTACAACACTAAAACGTCTAATGTCGTCTGCTCTTTCAACAAACAGTAGTCGAGTAGTCGTAACCCGTTTTTAATACTCAACTTTGGCCTCGAGCACTAAATACAGATATGTACTGCCTCAGTGTCTCAACGAGTCTCAAGATAATAGATAAACATCGAAAACATTCAACGACATCACACGACGAGATGCACGAACCGTCTTCTCCTTCTCTTCTATCGGATTTTTATAAGCCGACGAGAACATGCACTGAACATACACTGACCCACTGATGATGTCATACAGTTTACTATGACTATGACTGTCATAGTCCTACAGTCACAGTCCTATACGTCCTATAGTCATACAGTCATAGCCCTAGTCATACAGCTACGTCTACATTACGCAAATGATAATTTACTGAATTCAACCTTTCGAAAGATTAAAAAAGCTTTAAAATTAGTAAACATTTTCGAATTGTTGAAATGTAAGACCAGACAATTACCGCCATATGTCTGACTATCTTCAGTTTGTAGTTTTTATTTTCTATCATTAATAATTTCTTAAAGATACCAAAAAACATCCTTTAACAAACACGCAAAAGGCAACTTCTTGTGAGAGCAATAGATAATAAAATGTGGTTTGTTTTTTGTTTGTTTGTATAGAGTGCCAGGGTCCGATTACAGCTATGTGATGCAATATTAGAAGAAAAAAATTGATTTTGAGAAAAATCGTTTTTGCAACCGATGCATCGAACGAATCGATTCACGAAAATATAATTTTTGCTTCTATAAAAATAATAATAAAGAAATAAGGAAACGGAAATTTGAAGATTCACAAAAACCCATCTAAAACAAAATATCACAAATATAAAGTCAACAGCTTTCTAACAACAGTATACATTATGATTGACAGTTAAACAAAAATTTCTACAAGGCATTACTGAAACATACATACCTTACAAATTAATACAAAACACTTGTGAGATCCATTGCACGGAAGACTAAACGAAAGAAAACAACAACAAAATTATTGGTTATACAATCACACGCTTATTCACGTATTAATTTACACAAACACGCACACCAACGAGCACATGGGTCAACAGGACATTGTGGCCTTGACCTTGCACTTGTTTGACCTTTTTAGATTGGGGCCTTTTCTTAATTTCAAGATGTTGACATCACAATTAGTTAACAACATGGGCTTGATTCTTGGAGCTGCAGATGTTGTGATTTTATTCTCTTGAGTTCTGGAGCTCAGATTAAGAAAACCAGATGAATCTACAATTTTACTGTACGATGGTTTGATGTCTTGAATAGCCACCAAAGGCACAGCTTCTCCAGGCACTTGATATCTTTTGCAAATGAGATTTGAGCCGTGACGGGAAATCACAATTTGGTGAAGTATTCCTTAAAGCAGAAGCATTTAAGCTACGCAAAAACGAGCACAAATTGAGAAAACGCGACATTTTGCTATAGTTGCAATACTAACAAGTAAATTAAAAACGAATTTTTAAAACCAATGCTCTTATATGTAATTAAAACACAAATTTTGCAATCAATTTTTTCTTATATTACTCTTTTATTTTATATTAAAGTCGAAATATCTTAATTATATCGAAATATCGAAATTAATTAAAATTAACTAAATTAATTGACTTATTGTAAAACTAATAATTGAATATTGCATTGTCTTCTATTTTGAGCATGTATGCAAAATTTGAAAAAAATCTATCATCAGGAAGTGACTCAAAAATTGATTGCAAGATTTGAAACAGACAGAGAAACAGAGACGACGAGTTAATAAAAGCCAGGGACGTCAATTGGGGGGGGCAGGGGGGGGCGATCGCCCCCTCCTGAGTTTTCAGTGGGCCCCCGGCACTAAAGTGGGCCCCACGCAGTTAAGTGGGCCCCACGCAGTTAAGTGGGCCCCACGCAATTTAGTGGGCCCCACGCAGTTAAGTGAGCCCCAGCAGTTAAGTGGGCCCCACGCATTTAAGAGGGCCCCACGCAGTTAAGTGGGCCCCACGCAGTTAAGTGGGCCCCATCACTAAAGTGGGCCCCACGCACTTAAGTTAGTGGGCCCTCCGGATTTTTAAGTGGCCCTTCCCGGAGATTTCAGTGGGCCTCCCATACTTAAGGGGCCCCGGTACTAAAGGTGGGCCCCACGCAGTAAAGTGGGCCCCATCACTAAAGTGGGATCAACGCACTTAAGTGGGCCCCCGACCTTAAGTGGTCTCCCGCGCTTAAGTGGGCCCCCGGCACATAAGTTAGTGGGCCCCTCCTGATTTTTAAATAGCCCTTCCCGGACATTTCAGTAGGCCCCCGGCACTAAAGATGGCCCCACGTATTTAAGGGAGCACTCGGCACTAAAGTGGGTCCCACGCACTTAAAAGGGCCCAGCACTGAAGTGAGCCCTACGCACTCAAGGGGCCCCGGCACTGATGTGGGCTCCACGCACTTAAGTGGGCTTCGGTCTTACGTGAGCCTCTGCACTTAAGTGGGCTTCCGGTACCTAGGTGGGCCCCTACTTACTTAAGTGGCCCTTCCCGCGGACTTTTCAGTGGGTTTCCCGGCATTAAAGTGGTTCCCCGCACTTAAGTGGGCTCCCCGCCCTTGAGTGGTCCACCGCACTTAAGTGGTTTCCACCCAATCCACCCCCGTTTTCACGTGAGGACACCACAATAAATTGGTCCCCCGCACTTAAGTGGGCCCCGGCACTCAAGTGGGACCCTCTTAACTTTTAACTGGCCTTTTCCTGATTTTTGACTGGCCCTTCTCTGACTGTTAAGTAGCCCTCCCTGACTTTTATGTAGGCTCCTGACTTTTAAGTGGGCTATGGTTATTATATGGGCACCTTTCAGACCCTTACTTTCAAAACTCATGGACATCATTTAAAGGGACTGGGCTTCGGACTTTTATGTGAACCAATAGTTATTATATATGGCCCCTGTAGGATTTTTGGTGTTTTTAGTGAGATTTGAGAAGAGAAAAATAGAAGCTTTTGTAATTATAGGATGCGGCCATATGTATAAAAATGCCGTCCCGGTTATAAAGATGGTTAGCGTTATTCATAGTCTGGCCAGGTAGGTTGTCCATACAAATTAAAAGAGAGAAGAGATGCTAAAGAAACTAGGAAGCTTGATCGTCTACGTTGAGATGGAGAGGTGTTAAAAAAGTTATGAACAGTTCAAAATGGAACGAGATAGGTCACAGATTTTGTATGCATGCATCGATCGCATTTTGTCTAAATTGAACGCACGATTTACAGAAAATAGTGATATTCTTGCATGCCTGAATTCCTTCAATCCGCAATCTGATGATTTCCTCTCTGCACTCTGCAGACCGGATAAGAACACTTTTTCGGCCAGTCCCAACCCGGATAAAAAAATATCAAATTATGATCCACGACAGGATAATTCGATATATATTACATATACTAATATTTGAGTCTTAAAACACGTATTATAAAGAACGATGAACTATTATCAAATAAAGATATTAGAATTACCTTAATTTAAAATGCCCAGTTTGTTTAGGTTAACAAAAAAAAGATATGAACTATTAGCCTAGATCCATTTCATAAAAATTCAGTAGATACTTGCATTATTGGGCCAAGAGGTGTGGCTAAGGGGGTAAGCAAGCTGCCCCGGGAGACATCATGGGGGTGACAGAAATAGGGTTCAGTGTATACATATTATACTAACTTTTTCCGAATTAAATGACTATAGCTTCTTTCGTTCATCGATATTAATTACCGTTCACAGCAGATTTTGATAGCTATAGCCTTGTTCGTAGAGACAGTTGGAAATGCTCTTATGATCACTCAGATGTTATGGTATGTGACCTCCCCCGGTCATCAGGTTTTTGGGAGAAAAAATGAAACAAGGGTTTCAATTTTTTTTAAAAAGTGACTCCAACTACCCCCTCCCCGTCATCAGGTTTTTTTGGGAGCAAGAATCAAAAGATGTTATGCAGGGGGGGCGCAGATTTTGTGTTTTGTGCCCAGGCGCAGAGGACCCTGAGTGGGCCCCTAAAACATCTTGCCCCCCCTAAGGTTTTGCTGAAATGACGTCCCTGATAAAAGCATTGGTACAAAATGGGAAACAGTGCCCTAGTATTTACTTTTGACTAAACACAGCGACCCTGGGTAATCCGCGAATGTGAAAATGCTTGTGAAGTGCGAATGGGCGAAGGTAAACCGCGCATGTTTGAGAAAAGATTTGGTGTTTCCACACGTGTTTCAAATGAAGTGCCAGAAACAATCGGTAAACTGCGATGAAGTTTCTCACGTGATCTTTTTCGTCGATCCAATCGCAGCGTATTTTCGTTAGACATTGCGGTTTACCTTTTCGCTCATTCGCAGCTCACTCGCATTTTGCAATTTGCGGATTACCCATGACAGCGATAATAACTTACAATGGCAAAACTTGTTGTTTACAATTTATTTTAGATCTATGTTAATTGGAGTGCAATTAATAAAAATGCTAATTAAATTTAATATAAAATTTATTTTAAAATAAAAACAAAAAATTATAATTTGTTTTATTTACAAACACTCAAAGTATTTAATTATGTGCTGTTTTGACTATGTGCTGTGTTTAGTCAAAAGTAAACAGAACAGTGCTTCCAGTTTTCAAGTTTTGCAACATTGCAACTTTACTTTACTAGAGTAAAATGTCGCGTTTTCTTAATTTGTCGTCGTTTGTGCGTAGCGTAAATACTTCTGCTTTAAGAAATACTTCACCGAATGTGATTTCTCTGAAACCAGGTGATCATCTGCACAATTATACGGTCACTCGTGTAATACCAATCAAAGAGTTTGACCTCACGGCGGTTCAGCTAGTACACAAAACTGGAGCTGAACATTTGCACATCAGCAGAAAAGACAGTGACAATGTGTTTGCTGTAGCTTTACGTACAACTCCTCGTGACAGTACAGGCGTGCCACACATTCTAGAGCATGTCTCTCTTTGTGGATCAGACAAGTTTCCTGTCAGAGATCCGTTTTTCAAAATGTACAACAGATCATTGTCGACCTTTATGAACGCTTTTACGGCCAGTGATTGGACAATGTACCCTTTTTCGAGCCAAAATCCTAAAGACTTTGAAAACCTGTTAGCAGTCTATTTGGATGCTGTATTTCATCCTCGCTTGAGGCAAACAGATTTCAACCAAGAGGGTTGGCGTCTGGAACACGAAAAAGTTGATGATGCTAACACACCAATAGTTCTTAAAGGTGTAGTTTACAATGAAATGAAGGGTGTATTCAGCGATCCTCACCAAGTGTACAGTCAAGCTGCACAAAATCTTCTCTACCCATCAGGGACATACGGAGTTGTGTCAGGGGGAGACCCAAAATGTATTCCTGATCTTACCTGGAAACAACTAAAAGCATTCCATCAACATCACTATCATCCCTCCAATTCACGATTTTTTACCTACGGTGATCTACCTCTGGAACGACATCTGGAGTTAATTAACAAAACTACATTATCCAAATTCCATCATGGACCAGTTGAAACTTTGGTACCCCCTGAAATCAGGTGGTCTTCCCCTAAGGTTGCTCACATCTCCTGCCCGGTCGATTGCTTGAATCCTGATTCGCAGAAAGGAAGCATAGTTTCCGTGAGTTTATTTTAATTTAAATTAGTTGTTTCATTTTAAATTAACAATTAAGAACTTTGCTCGAAATTATGCCTCGGCATTGTTCGGATGAACGCTTGCGTTAATTATTTCCAAATCTTTTTTTTAATGACTTGTCTAATCAGATGAAGTTTTTTTGTTGCTAGATGTTGGATTTATATGAAAATAGAATTTTCTGTATTGAAAGAATAAAGTAGGAAATAAAAATAATCTTTCAAATAATTACGTTGATTTGAAATGATTTCAGGTAAATCACTTGTTGTGTGATGTAACAGATCTCCAGGAGAGTTTTGACGTTTCGTTGCTTTGCAATCTTCTCGTTGACGGAGAAAAAGCTCCATTCTATCAAGCTCTTATCGAGTCAGGTATCGATGTAAACATTTTTTTATTTATGGTGTAGATGACAAAATTGAGAGGAGTTGAAAGTTTCCTGCCACCTGTACATGTATCTTAAACCAGAATGTGCCAAACCCTATTATCCCCAATCGCGAAACTGGTAATCATCTAACAACCAGTGAAGGATGAATTCTTGTGGCTTCGGACCGAGTTGCAGAGGCATTTTTCACTCGCAATTTTTACAACTGATGTAGTTTATGCGTTTCTTGTTGTTGTTGTTATCGTTATCGACTTTTTCTCTCACGTGTGTCAGGTCTCGGGTCTGATTACTCACCTGGAACGGGCTACAACAACCAGACGAGAGATACGAGTTTCTCTGTTGGTCTTCAAAGAGTGAACAAGTTGGTTTTGTATTATTGCATGCTTTTATTAACTTTCACTTGTCCGGATGTCCATGGGATGTCCGCTGACGTTTTGAATTTACCTACTTCCAAAAAATTTATAGTTTACTTAAACAAAAATAAAATTTAGAAAACAAAAAAACTTAAAAAATGAATCAAAGAAGCATATGATAATGACGAAAATGCTTTTATAGTAACTAAAAACATCTTTTGTTTACCATTCAATATTTTTATGATACCATGTCGCTATAAAATTTTTCAGCTATCTCAAAAGCATGCTGTATTTATAAAACTAAAAACAAATTTATAGTTTAATTAAACAAAAATAAATTGTATGAAATAAAAAATGTTTTAATTAAATTAAAGAAGCATATTATAATGACAAAAATGTTTCATTGTCATAGTAACTACGAAGATATTTTGTTTACCATTGAATCTTTTTATGATACGATGTCGCTATAAAATTTTTCAGCTATCTTAAAGGCATGCACTGGCAGATCTAGCCAACTTTTTAGGGGTGGCAAGTTTGAGTTCACTCGCATTTGCTGAAGGGGTAGGTGCCTATAAATGGCTGCCTCTGCAAAGGACTCTTTCTTTGATGCTTAGAAGTCTTAAGGATTAACGCCACGTTAAACGTTGTCAAAAAAAAAAGATCCAGTGCACCATTCTAGCCGGTTAGGTCTGAGTAATTCGTTAGAGAACGGGTTACAAGTTTACCCATTCTTAGATCCATAGCACGCATGGGACACACCAAAGAGTATACAGAATGCGTACCAAGATCCAGTTTTATCAGAATATTTTGAAATAGCGAGCCACTTGTGTTGCAGAAGATTTTTGGAGTTCCGGGCCCTACATACACCTTTGATCTCCTGTTTTTATTTCCACTAAGCCTTCTTAACATTGACTGATATTGGGGGCAGGGGGAGGGCATTGCTGGAATGTGCAACTTAATGTGGAAAAAATTCCAGGGCTTCCCCACTTTAAAATTCACGGCTATGGCCCAGCTCCAACTACCCCCATGTCATCAGCTTTTTTGATAATAAAAATGTGTAAGTTTTTAGGACTTTTTTTTTAGAAAAGTAGCTCCCACTATCCCCAGTCATTAGTTTTTTTTTACAGGAAAAGTTTAGTATTATGATAAAAAATTGGGCACCTTAAAGGTTTTGCTGAAATGACGTTCCTGCTTAACATTATTTAAATACCTATCTTTTGGCTTTCACGAGCCGTTGTTACGTTTTGTTTTATTTTTTAATATTTCGGTTCCAGTTTATAGGAGTCTTTGGATGTGGACACAAGACAAATGCATGATTATTTGGAATTTTAAACATTTATTTACGCATGAATTTTTTTTTGAAACATTTCATTTTGAAAGTGTGTCCTGGCTTGCTTTTTCATAGGCTTTTTAATTTTTTAATTTGGTTCCAACGAGGGGGGGGGCAAAGTCTATTGACAAAATGTGAGGGGGGCCATGGCCAGACTGGCCCCCCTCTGGATCCGCTAGTGAAGACATGATTAATTTTTATTAACTTTTACTTGTCCGGTTGTCCATGGTATGTCCACAAACTTTTTTAAATTGGGAAAATCAGTATAAAATTTGCCTGTTTCAAACAACAAAAAATTTCATCTTCATAGTAAATTAAACAACTCTTATTTACTATTTGCCGGGGGGGATGTTTTTACAATACAATATCGCTATGAAATTTTATCACTGTCTCATTTAAGCTGAAGTAGCTCAATTCATGATGATAGTTTGCATACATCATTTCTAATTATTTTTTTATGTATGTTATAAATATGCTGTGAGTGGTTCCTTATTCGTCATTGGTTAATTTCTGATGTGTTATCACTAGTAATCATATATTTTGCTTGTTTGTTGAATTTTAAAACTACCCCGAACAGCATTATCTTTCTAGCTGTATAAGTTGACGGTAGCCTGAATTCGCTCGCCACAGGTCCGACGTCGATAAAGTGGTGGAAATAGTCAAGCGGACGATAGACAAAGTGATCGAAGAAGGTTTCGAAGAGAGGAGAATAGAAGCACTCATGCACAAGATAGAGCTGTCATTGAAGCATCAGTCAGAGAGGTTAGTGACGGTGTTAATTTATGGCAAAATAGAATTTATAAATGTTAGCGGATTAGCTTTATGGCCTTCTTTAAGATTGCAGAGGTAAGGTTAAAATGTTCACAATTAAAAGAATTAATTATGTTTAATTTTTTTTTTCGATCGTTAGGTTTGGTCTCAATTTGGTTCTCTCGGTGATTCCCGCGTGGAACCACGGTGCGGATCCCGTTCATTTGCTTCAAGTTAGTGAATTTTTTTGTTACTCAAATGTCGAAAAAATAATTCATCTGAATTCTTTGCCGATCTTCTAAATTCTTCTGTTACAAACGATGAAAATGTTTGAAGCATTTTAAAATCAATATTGTTCGATATTTTGTATAAACCATCCTCAGTTCATTATATAGATTTGTAAGTTGTGAATGACAGTTAACTCTTTATCTTTCTGCATCTTAAGATTGAAAAGCACGTGGAAGAGCTAAAGTGCAGATTGGCTTTGAATCCAGGATATCTCCAAGATCTGGCGAAGAAGTACTTCAAGGATAACCAACACAAACTCATCCTTGTCTCTGAGCCTGACCTTTATTACCTGGAGAAGAGCAAGAAGCTAGAGGCACAAAGACTTGAGGCGATGGTTTCGAGTTTGTCTGATGTCAAGAAAAAAGAGGTTAGTGGTGGTGATATCAATAGTTTTAGCCACCCTGTGAGAAAGGTGATGTAAATGTAAAATGAGGTTAGTGGAGGTGATATAGATGGTTTTAGATTGTTTGAATGATGATGTAAATATGGGGGTATATTAATTTCAGAAAAAAAAAAATTCTTTTGCATCTATAAAGAAATCAATAAAGTTCTGAATGTTGTAATCCTACAGATATATACTAATGGACTTGAGCTTGCCAGAATCCAGTCCACTCCAGAAGACCTTTCCTGCCTTCCTTCACTTCAGATCAGTGATGTGCCTCGGGATCACGACAGAGTCGCCGTGGAAAGGATTCTCCTCGACAGAAACAAAGATAAAAGCAAAACTCACAGAGAAGAGGTGGAATTGCGATCCACAATCCCTGTTCAGACGTGCGTTCAACCGACAAATGGTGTCGTCTACTTGAACATGGTTTGCGATGTATCTAGATTGCCGTATGATCTGAGAGATTACCTGTCCTTGTTTTGTCACATTGTGACAAAAATGGGTGCTGGAGGCATGGACTATCGTCAGCAGTCTGAGATGATTGACTTAAAAACTGGGGGCCTACAGGTTGCTCCCTTGATTTCCCATCACCCTTCCGAGTCACAGTGGTCGCAGAGATCGATAGCATTTTCTTCCTATTGTCTGGAGCGAAATCTCAAAGACATGTTTAAAATCTGGTCAGATATTTTTGTGTCTCTTTCTCTGACTGATCGTGATCGGGTTTTCACTCTCCTAACGTCCCTTGCGGCCGAGGGTGCGTCTAAACTTTCGTCTTCTGGGCACAGGTTCGCAATGTGTCATTCTGCTTGTAACTTTAAAAATGCGTTTGAATACAGAGAACATATTGAAGGTGTCAAGCAGCTGGAATTCATCAAGGATATGGTGGCCCTCATTTCACCTGCAGAAAAATATCCATCTCTTCTCTTTGATCCCGAAATGGTAGATCGCATTCTATCTTCGATTAAAAGAATAGCAGAGCATGTTTTGCTCTCAAGTGCTACCCACATGAGGGCTTCTCTGATTGCTAGAGGTGATGTCATGGACACAGCTCTTCAGGGACTGGAGAGCTTTCACATTGATCTGGATAGGTGTGGTATTACCAAAGCACCTGGAAAACTCACTATTAATAATGATGTTGTGTACAATACTTATACATTTCTGATTCCTACCGGACGTAATGTCCACCTTCAGTTTCCATTGCAAGTCAACCACATCGGCAAGTCTTTTTTGACCGTACCTTTTGCTCATCCTCATTATGCACCTCTGCTCGTCCTTGGTAAAACACTTTCGTCAAAGTTCCTTCATCGAGAAATAAGAGAAATGGGTGGAGCATATGGCGGCGGGGCAGAAGCCAGTCCAAATCTTTTTCAATTTTTCTCCTACAGAGACCCAAACTTATTTAAAACTCTTGAGAGTTTCACGAAATCAATCGACTGGGCCATCAACGGAAAGTTCACAGATGAAGATGTAAACGAAGCAAAACTGTCAGTCTTTTCGTCGGTGGATCGACCGATAAGCCCCGGAAACCAGGGACTTCGACTCTTTTTCAGAGGCATAACTGAAGACCAGTTTGCAGAATTTCGTCAAAGAATCAAAGACACCACGAAAGACCAGATGATCTCCGTGGCACAAAAATATTTGGCAGATGCAAAAAAAACGGGTGTCACAGTCATTGGGCCCAAAAATGAGTTGACAAGTTCAGAAAATTCTGATTGGAAAGTAGTGCTTGAAGGTACAAATGCTATATATTTTTCCTGATGATTTTAGATTTCATTTGAATGCAAGTTTTTGAATGTCTGACTTGTTTCGAAGTTTATGTGGTTTTTACAGTAAATCGTAAGGTTCATTACTACATATGTGTTGTTATAAACTTAATATAAATTGTTAGCATAGTGAAATGACACTCACCTGAATACAAGAAAGTCAGTGGTTTAAATCGTGTCGATGCCTGCATGGTTGTGTGGCGACATTGTATGGGGCTGCCCTGGCTGGTCGTTTACCACAAAATGATTCAATGAGTTAAAAAGAGCACATGTTTTTTTGGAAATACTTATTACGAGAAAACAGTTGAAGACGACCGACTACCATCAAGGGGGCATCCATTTATTAAGTACGCACCGAGTGGGGTGTATGAAGTGAATGTTTTGCGTATAAGTGCGTATGGGGAGGGAGGGGGCTCCAACAAATGCTTATGTACGCAAAAAAATGGTAAATATTATTTTTCAGTTCCGTTGAATTGATTGAATAAATCTTATCGAGTAGTATCTGAGATCAATCAATTTAACAAACAAACTTGTATCGTGCCTTTTTCAAAAATTCAAAGGTTCAATAATATCAACTACCAACGATGGCGTGTCTAGAAAAGGGAACTATATATAATATAGTAGCCCTCGTCGCTCACTCACTCACTGATTCTGTCACGCTGTTAGATGGCGCTGCAATCGCATGAATTTTCAATTGATTTTTGGCAAACTTCTAGCCTAATTTTATTTTTATTTTATTATCTTTATTTCGATTAAATTGTTTTAGTTTCACCACTTATTTTTACTATTCTTTTATTTTACAAAATCTACAACTTCGAGAATAAAAGTGACTATTGAGAATAAAATGGCGAAAGGAAGAGGACTTATTATGCTGAAAACTGTATGAGACATGCTGATTGGTTGAGCTGCGGTTTTCTATTGGTTGAGAACGGCTATGGCGTCTTTTTTGTTCGATACAAATAATGGGAATTTTTTAAGAATTTCGTTCATTTTAATTTAATATTCAATCATTTTTCATATGATTAATGATTTGATCTTTATTTCGATTAAATTATTTTAGTTTCAAAATTTATAAACAGGCGAATTCATTTCGCTTGAGTAAATGTATAAGCCGTTTAGTTTAAACTAAATTCACGCGGTAATACACCCGTCACCAACGTAACAGAGATAGAGAGAGAGAGAGAACTCGCATCTTTCTTTTAATTCAATTATTTATTTAATTAATAAATAAATATGGAGAACAAAATTAAATAATATATATATTTATTTTTTTAATTTTATTTTAAGTTTTTTAATGTTGTTCTTGGGCGCCAAGCGGACAAGGTTTTGCTACCATAGAAACCGTTATCAGGGATAGCGCAGCTATAGATTCCGTTACCATATTTTTAACGGTCACTGCTATTGCCCCGGCGGTTCGACGTGATTACAATCGGTAAAATTGCTACTAACCCTAACCCTATCCCTAGCTCTAACCCGAACCCTATCCCTATCCCTACCCCTAAAACCTATCCTAGGTAGTAGCATAAAAATTTCAAAATAATTTTTTTTTAATTTCATTAATATTTTTATATAAAGGTACAAATTCTGAGTTTGAATGTACAAAAAAAAATAAAATTAATAAAGATATAGCGAATCAAAGATCGCGTACCGCCGTGGCAATAGCATTAACGATTTTTAACGGGCTAAATAAACGGGCGTCCAAGAACAACCTAGTATATATATACTAGCGGGGTTACCCGGCGTTGCTCGGGGGTTTTTAGAGTTTTTCTCTAGCTCCCATTCAGGGCCGTAGCTAACATGCTGGTCCTGGGGGGGTGTAACCATCCCATTTTACCGACAAATTTTTTAGTCATTTCTAAAAAATAAATTACTGGTTTTATATATTCGTTATTAAAAAACATATAATTTTGGTAGTGGCGGATCCAGAAATTTTATAAAGGAGAAGGTCTGAAAATTTGTATTTTTTTTTTAAATTTTGAATACTGTCGTTATACAACCCGTTTTAAATCATTTATAATTTCCTTTATTCGGTGAGACAAAACTAAACGGTTTGAAGTTAAATTTTATAATAACTCATTTTCCCCTCTTTTTTATCTCATTTTTTCTGTATTTTTTTCTCTATAGCAATGTCAACACAAGACACCATTTTGTTCATTGTGCTGCGGAGTTCATCAGATACTTCAAAGCTGAGAATAACTTTTTAGCTGTAGTATTAAGTATACTAGAATAGTTTCAATCAGACAGAAAAAAGTTATCATTTATTACAGAAGGCGAAATATTATTTTTTTCGAAAAGAATGGCTTTTTATTTTCATTGGTAAACGTTTTTGTGGGAGTGATTATACCAGACTCTGTCATTTGTTAAACTCCAACTGGAACGGTTCAAGACAAACTCGACTTCTATGATTTTTGACAGCGAGATTTTTTCATGGCTACAAGGTTAACATAAGCAGTTGCACTTATTTTGGGAATTTGTCCGCCTTGAAACCGTACCTTTAGTCGGTTCATGAAATGGTCAGAGAATAAATTGAAAATGGTTTTTTCTGTACTATTCTTCTGGGCCATGGAAAAAAGAGGTGTCCTGGGTTGACATTGCTACAGAAAGAAAAAAATACAGAAAGAAAACGAGAGAAATAAAAGTGAGAGAGAAAGAAAAAGGAAAAAAGAGGGAGAAAAAAAGAGTAAATAAAAAGTTAAATTTCTTATGTTTGGTTTTACTGAATAAAAAAATCAAGATGTCTTACAACGAACTGCAAAACGACAGAAATATAAATTTAAAAAAAAAACTGAAAAAATATTTTCGGGCCCCTCATTACGAAATTTCCGGATCCGCCGCTGTGCATTACTTAGCTTCGGGTTTTTTCGTTAGGTCTGCTATCTTTCCGAAACCTAGCTCTATCAGAATTTCCCAATGAAATCGTGTGCTGGTTTGCGCTTTCGTTTCACAGTCTAGCCGTGGACTTCTTAATATATATCAGGATGTCCATTGTGCTGCTTGGCTAGCACTTGCTCATTAATGCCCATGTGTGTGTGTGCTGGTGTGCGCTACCATCCTACAGCGTAGCCGACCGACATTATATCTTTAATGACATTATATTTTTAACTGATAATATAAATTTTACCGACAATATATTTTTAACTGATAATATAAATTTTACCAATAATATATTTTTAACTGAATATAAGTTGTGCCGACAATACCTATATTCTTAACTGACAATATAAATTGTACAGACAATATATTTTTACCGACGGCGTGTAAAATAGTGGGGGGGTGCTCCACCCCCCCACACCCCCCCGTCCCGACGGGCCTGCTCCCATTTAATTCCCCGTTTTCTCTCCCGCCCCCGGTCGCTTTCCCGCTCCCGCTTGCTCTCCCACTCCCGGTCGCTTTCCCGCTCCCTTTCCCGATTCCGGTCGCTTTGCCGAAGGTCGAATCAATTTATTGTAGACCACAAAGATAATGAAAATTGTACACTTTTGTACACTTCAATGGATTTCAGTTTGACATGAAAATAAATAATATGTTAGAATTTTGTGTCCAGCAAATTAATAAAATAAGGTTTATCATTTTATCATGCAATGACGGTTGGGGTCCTTGTGGTAGAGGTGAAATTAAAAATCGTTTTGTACTGAAGTTAAAAATAATTATTGTATTATTTCTGTACCTTTCCTTTTAGAAATAATTAAATCTATGCAAAATTGTAATGAACTTATCTTAGTCAAAAATAGTAAACATGTTTTATCTTACAAAATTAGATTATAACCAAAGGTTTTGAGTTTAATTAATTTTTATTTAACATTATTCTTAGTTTAAACTCTAATTTAGATAAATAAAACTGCTTGATAACAACTTAACATGGAAGATTTTGATTTATTTCGGAGTATAATAATATGACAATTGACGTGGTAATTAACTTTGCTACATTATTTCATATTTTATGCTGATATTGTGTAAATCCATTCTTTGCTGGTTCTACAAAAATTTTAAACAAACTCATTAGGTCATAAAATGTTTTTCTCCTGTACGTAAATAGAAATACGTAAATGAGCGGATCTATTTTTTCACACGTGCAATTCGCCTTGCGCCAAGCTTGGACACGACTAGCTTCTTTTGAAGCCATGAATTGGGCTATCAATTAGTTGACTATAGTCTATAGTCAGCGACTACAGTTGGGTGGCAACTATTTAGGCAGCCTGTGCTTTTTATGGGTGCCTATACCCACTACCCACACCCCTGCGGTACTGCGGACGCTGGTGAGTGGTGAGGCTAGCGGGATTCGAGCCGCCGACTCTCAGGCTTACAGGCCTTACCACCAGCGTAATTAAAAATTCGGTTTAATGTTTTACGTTAAATTGTCAAAAATTCTTTAAAAAAATCCGCAACCTTGCTATATTTACTATTTATATACCAGTAGGCTATATAGCTTTGCTAGTCTAACATATATTTAAAAAACCACTGTGTTGCAGAGGTATTAAAAATGCAGAAAAACAAATAAGGGGGTGAGGTGAAATAGAAAAAAAAACAGATTTACAATGGAAACTGAGTTGACGAATAACGAAATAAAAGGTTTTTAAGCTTTAAGTAATAAGTATACCCAACTATGAAATGGTAGTAAAGTAAATCAAAAATTAATTTTTATTGGACGTTTCTTGTGGCAGCTATACCTATTCTATTTTTGATAAGATTTTTAATTTATAACCTTAAGTGAAAAAACATTTGTATGTTTGTTTTTATCACAGTTTAACTATTCTGTAAAATATCGCGGTTATATTAACTTTAAGTGAGCTATCTAATTGGTAGATTTAAAAGACATAAACGCTTGTTTTTAAAGCTTTATCATTTACATAATATTTGAAGTCTTTTGTTTGGTTCGTTTATTAGTTGTTTATATTTTTCTTACGAGTAATATCGGTGCGTACAGCCATCCCGCAGTAGATTGTTGATTGTCCTGATTATATATAGATGTAGAATTAAAAAAATTATACTTGTGGCTACAAATACAACTGCACTACAAAGCACTATATCTACGTCTTGCACACTACATGAAATTATGAAATCTCAGGATGAAGATGCCATTGAAAAGTGCATGCTTCTTATTTTCTTATATTGTATGTCATAATATGTACAATAAAAAAATTTATTATATGAACTATTTATCAAAAATTTCTACAAACTTGTAATACTTCACTTCTTCCATGGTAGAGACCTATTACATTTAAATTTACATAGGGCTGAGATATTTCAATTCTCTCAGCATAGCATTCTTATAGCATAGTTTATAGAAGTTTTTGTCTATTATACACAGCAGTTATAGTTGTAGTAGTCAAGTTTCTATTCATTTTTGATTAATGACCTAAACCAAAAATATATAGGAACTTGAGTAACTTGACTTGACTTAAGAAATTGCAATGATGTGAGAAACAATTTTAACACTTTATTGTACTGTTTAATTAATTAATAAAACTAATTATCTATCCCACTGATATTTTAGAACAAAACATGAACACTCGTCTAACTACTAAACTAACCAATAAGTACCTATAGCTATGGTAAATTAAGACAAGTCAATAAGTGAAATAGGAGTATTAATCTTTTTTTAAAAGTGAAATTAAAAAAGTGTTTGTTTTTATTGCAGAGAGGCTGTTCAAGAAATCCTATCGGAAGTGAAAGACGAGCAGTAATTTAATTGCAATTTTTAATTTATAGAAGGGTAATCAAGACTAAGCCAAGCCAACCTTTTCATTAGAGTGGCGTGTTGCTCGGTCGATAAGAACGCTTGCATGTGACTGGGGGGGGGGGGGTGTTGTTGGTGACGGATAGTCCGGGCTCGATTCCTCCTCGTGTCAAGAATTTTTAATTTGCAAATATATTAGAAACAAAAGCGTGCAAACGTAAATGTTGATATAATTTACAACACCTTTGATCAAACAACACTGAATTAATAAACGTCTTTATTTAGGGTCAAGCAAGCTTCAATAACAGCAGCAGCAGCAGCAACTGTAATAATGGTGGCACCAACAACATCAAATAAGATTTTTCCAACTGCTGCAAAAACAATCAACAAAAGGCTCTACTTCAGAAACCTAGTCAGCACCTTGAGGGAACCCCTGGACACCAGGGTCTCAAGAAAGAGAAAAATTGTTGGGCTCGATTGCAATCTTTCAGAGGAAGAAGCAGAAGAGGTTTGAAGAAGTTTTATTTAATTTATCTTTCCTATTGTAGTAATATGTGTGTGTGTGTGATGGGGATTAAAATAATTCTGGAATGTTGTGTTTGGCTGATAATTATCGTTTTTATTGATTGATAATTGTTAAATATAGAAAATGATGTTTTTTTGCAAATGTTGTTGACAAAACTTGAAGTCGTCTGTGGTATTAATGCAAGGTATATGATTAGTTTGCACCTCGAGTTGGAAGTTATCTATTGCACAGTAACGAAGGATTCATAAATAAAAGTAGTTTCTGGGCATGAAAGCATGATTGTTGCAATCTAAGTAAAAGCACGGTTTGAATAATTGCTGGAATTTCATGATGGCTAAGGATTTATTTCGGTGATATTATATATTGTGAATTGTGACAGATTTGTTAAAAATTATATTTTGTATGAGCTTTTTCTCACCTCTATCATCATCATGACTGCTACTATTAAGCAGCATGGCTTCCATATTTATTACAGAAGAGAAGCAAGTGGCAGAGCAAGAAGCTGATCAAAGGAAAGGACTATGACCCTGACACCGAATACATCTACGATGCTCGCATGTACTTTGATCCAGAAAAGGCTAAAGAGACAGAGGAGTATCGAAATGCAAGGAAAGACATCATGGAACAAAGGCATCAATTCGGGGCATTCGAACCTTTTCCTGCCGGCCTCCGGAGAAGCCGGGGAGTGGTCAGAGGGGGGTTACACAGGAGTAGAGCCTTTCCCACCAGAGGGTTTTTCACGAGAGGTAGGTTTTTGAAGAGTGGAAGATTTCTTCAGAGGTCTCACGCAATGCCAAGAGGTTATCCAGTTGGTCAGTATCCTTTTCCTGTATCATCGTATGGAAGACCTTATGGACCATGGGTGGCGCCCCACCTTCAAGACTTGCCTTATCGTGCCGGCGGCGATGAGATGATGACGATTGAGGGGCAAGGCTTGAACAACGATATCAATGACGGTTACATATCGAGCGATGATTACAACGAGCAGTTCATCCCGGCAGCGACTTTAGAGAAAAAGTCGAAGAAGAGAGCGAGACGACAATCGTGTTCTTCGAGTGACATCATCTTCGGAAATACTTCTGCTTCGATCGCCGGAAAAAATGAACGTTTTTCTCTCGACGTTTCTTCCGACAAAAAGACAAAGTCAAAAAAGAAGAAGAAAAGAGTGAAAAAAAGGCACAGACATAGTTCTCACGAGATTAAGTGTACAAATTATTCTGGTCCTGATGGTGCAAATAGTTTGGTCGACGCAAGTTACTACCATCCAATGGGCAGTGATTGCAGGGAAACATCTGTTGACATGTGGCGCCACGATCGCTATTCGTTCGAAGCCGACGATTTTCCCACATCCGGCCGGAGGTCTCCTGTCTCGGAAAACCCGAGAGTGCGCTCTTCGGCGTTGCTTGAAGGTGAAGGGCACTTGGTAAATTCAGAGTGTGAAATGTCTGAAAAGCACGAAAATGCTGATCCTTATCAGCCAGCGGCCAATGAACGACGTTCTTGTGGTTTAGAATCAGATAATGAAATATCTGGTAAAATAAGGCTGAGAACTAAAAATAAAACCCCTAAAAAGTCAAAGAAAAAGCGAAAAGTAAAAGATTTGGATGATGAAGAAAGAATCCTGATAGAAGAAGGTAAGCGGTTGCAGGAGGCCATTGAGCAAACAACGAGATTACTCTATGGATTTGGTAACTCGGAGAAGTATTCAGTTATCCGCCACTATGCCAAGTCTTACGTTCAAAACACCGACACGGATGACCGGCTGAAAGTGTTTTTGAGTAGAAAGATCCGAAGATCGTGCAGCGAAGTGAACCTGTTTCACAGCTGTCCGATCCGATCCGATGACGGCAGGGCGAAGGATGACGCGTCTTTGACGGGCGCTGTCGAAAACGTAGAAAGCGAATACGTAGAGTTCAGAAAGAAGTACAGAATCAACCGCATAATTAAACAAGTCAGCGACGCCTCGAGCTCCTCGGACGAATCTCACGAAGGGGAATCGGCGTGCTCCATGAGAGACTTCGACGTTTCCGATCTCAACGTTCTTCGCGGCAGACTTCTCGAGGCAGTCAACAATAAAAATGGCGATTCGTCGCCGTCCTCGAGAGAATCGAGCAATTCTGGCAGGAGCCGTAAGGCAGAGTATTCATTCAGTCCTGAAGTCGCGGCTTCAGAAAGTAATTTCTCGCAGAAGAATTATAGCGAATCGAGTGGTGCTGAGAATGTTTGCGATGAAGACATTTTATTGGGTCATGAAAATTTGCCGAGGGCTTTCAGTCGAACTCGTCAAAGAAGTGATAAGGTTGGGCGTACGAGCTACGAAAATTTGCAGATCATGATAAAAAACTCTCCAACTCATTGCTCCCGCGGACAAAGTCCGTTCAAATATCCAGACGAGTACAAGTCTTTGAAAGACAACTACAAGGATTCTGTACATTTGAGATGGAAGCACAGAAGCATAAAAGAATCCAGTCCTTCTGAAAAACGAGCAAGTGCTTATAGTAGTAATAGATCTACTAACTATCATTCGACACATGACAAGAGAAGACTCGACAATGGTGCTGGTTTTTCTGGTAGTTCATACTCTAGGTCAAATGACATTCCCGTGCATCGCGATCGACCTAGCATCGAGCATCTGGACTATTACGAAGAGGCTCGTAGATCCGAAAAGACTTTCAAGAGTTTCCCAGTCTGCAGTAAGAGTTACGATGGCCGACCTAAACTTTATGCCAACCAAAGGCATGACGACCGTAGATATGATGGATTCTACAAAGGATGGCAGTTGCCCGACAGAGGCTTGCATTCGGGTTATGACATCTCAGACAGAGGGAGACTATTTGAAGAGGTTGATAAGAATCACTTACATTGGGAAAATAGGGGGCTGTACGAAAGGCAGGGTGCGTCGAATCATTCAACTCGTTTGGAAGGGTCTAGCTGGAAAGCTGACTCCAGAACTGCCAGCAGCTGCATATCTATGAAAAAGAGCTGGGAGGAATCTCAGAATAGGAAAATGCCAAGTGTTTTGCAGCGCTCTGATAGAACTCGCGGTCGACAAGACTTGAAAGATGAAAAGAATGCGAAAGTTTCATACAAAATCAGTAGAGATAAAAGTCATCGGCCAGATAAAAGTAACTTTGACAGTAATGGCCGTCTGCAATCGAAGAATGACCAACTTGAGAGAACAAGGAGAAGCTCGAGAAATCGACACAGCAGAAATGACAGAGACAGATCGCTAGCCAAGCACAATCACCGATCTAAAGACAAATCTGCTAGCCAAAGAAAGCCATTTTCGTACAGCTCGAGAGATAAATCTACCAGTTGTGATAGTCCGTATAAACCAGTCAACCGAAGTGTCCAGTCTACAGTTGCAGTTATAGTCAAACCTGGTGCCAAATCTGAAGGTGCCAACAAAGAGATAAAGTCTTCCAAACCGATTGATTCAGAGAGGACCAACCGCAGGGGCTGCTCTGGGGTACCGAGTTTGAGCAGTTACTGCCGATCTGACAGGAGAAGAAACTAAAGACTGTTATTTTTGTAAATAGTTTTATTTTTATTTCAATTTTTGCGTTATCATGCGATAAATGACATTTAATTTCTTGTTTGGCTTTATTTTGTGTGTGTAAAAAGTTGAAAAACAATTGTCTAATTTGTTCCTTTTTATATGAGTTAATTCTAGTGGCTTATCCTCTTCAGCCTTTCTCGCTGGGCCATATATAATCTATTGATATACTCGGCCTCGACCGGAGTTGTCCGCGGGTCGTGGAATTTTGACATGTGAGTGCTTCAGGTCAAGCGAGGTCAGGTCAAGCTAGAAAACATATTATATAAAGTATTTTTAATAAACAATAATGAATTTACATGTTACACAAAAACATTGGATGGCTCACTATCTTTATCCTTTTCTTTCAATTTACCCGTTTTATCGAAACAATACGGGAAAAGAATTTCACAAACGAAATGGTAGAATGCTTGAACACTTATGGCTTATGTGGTGAAATAAACAGAACAATGGAAAGAATGTCTAAGCGATTAGAAGCATGAGGAACTAATGTGTGTTCAATTTTGATTGGCAGTCAATTTTTAGTCGAGCGATTTTGAACGCGTAGTAGGAAAAACGCTATATAATGTGAAATTAATTGATTGAGAGAAGAATTCAGTCTTAAAACACATGGTGTAAAGGACTATAAACTATTATAAAAAAAAAAAAAAAAAAAAGATTGAGAGAAGACATAGAAGAATCTTCTCCCTCACATAAATAATCATATACCGCGCATGTGATATTAATGCAAGGAAGGATGGTAGGATATGATTAATTTGCTAAAACTTTGTTCAGACAACACGTTGAATCTTCTGTTAAACAGTTGTCCTATTTGAAAACTATCTGGCTCATTTCAAAAATTTGCGAACTTCTGAAATGGTAGCATTTTCCAACATCCGCTTGTACAATTGACAATAAAATTTAAACTCGGAAAGAAATCTTTCTCTGTGACTGATTAATAGGAGCCTGCGAATTTGGATAGCGCTTTTTCACATTCTTTAAAATATTTTTATGAAAAAAGTCTTTAGGTTTAAAACAGATGTAAGAAAATGTATCTATTTTAAATCTTAATCTTGTTTTTTAAATAACCGTACAACGTGGTAATTCATACAAAAATTTATTTTTCTGTTTGGTCGTTTTTCAACCAGTATTTCAGACTTTCCACATTAAAAAAACTCTATTACATCACGTTCAAGTTTGAGCCCGGCACATATTACCAAGCCTAAAATCTCTATATCTACATGTATAATAAAAGCGTGTAAAAATGAATGTCTGTGAGTCTGTCTCTTATAGAAATCCAAATCGCTGGAGCGATCTTGATGAAATTTGGCAAAGAGGTAGTTCTCATACAGGAAAAGAAAGTTAAGAAAATTTGGACTTCCTACTTTTTAAATGAGCGGGAGAGCGAGCGGAAACGGGAATTAGAAAATGAGCAGGAACGGGAAAGCAAGAGGGAACGAAAAAGCGAACGGGAAAGGTGAAGCGACCAAGAGCGGGAGAGCCTCCGGGATCGGGAAAGCGACCGAGAGCGGGAAAGCAAACGAGAGCGAGAAAACGGCCGGGAGCGGGAATGCGACCGAAAGCGGGAGAGCAAGCGAGGAAGGGAACGGGAAAGACAAGCATTAGAAAAACCTCTAAAAACCCCGGAAATAGCTGGGTACCCCAGCTAGTATTCGATAAATATTGTCATTCAAAAACTTAATTTTCAGATTTTACTTTCGTAGGCCCTAGTGGATAAGATGGCCCTGGCTCTAAGAACAGGAAATTAGCGAAATAATGAATACAAGATTAAGAAGTCACTGAAGTCACAGACGAATTTTGGTAAAAAGATTGTAAGTACAGAACCAGAAAAAACGGAAAAGGTACATTGCAGGGTTGGGCGTAACTTCGTCAATCTATTATTATATCCAAATTAAGTTTGTAAAACAATTAAAAAACAGTGATGGTATGCAGGAGAATTTTTATTGAATAAAAAGTCATTAATTTCATTAAATTTACTATGTCATTATTAGTAACTGAATGACACAGATATGGAATTTTTATTTTAGTGTTTGCCAAAAGTTTTTTTCTTGGTTTCAAGATCGTACTTCATCTTTGCTGCCGTACTTGATCAATCCCCATTCATCTTTGCTGCCGGATTTATTTCCGTTATCCTTGCTGCCGGATTTATTTCCCTTATCCTTGCTGCTGGATTTGTTTCCTTCATCTTTGCTGCCGGATTTGTTTCCTTTATCTTTGCTACCGGATTTGTTTCCTTCATCTTTGCTGCCGGATTTGTTTCCTTCATCTTTGCTACCGGTTCCGTTTTCTTCTTGGTAACCTGGAAATTATTAAAAATAAAAAAGTGTTAATAACTCACAACCAAAAAATTTCACGCGTCACAAAATTAAAAAGCATCGGAAATACGATTGTGAGTTTTTGGTTCGTACACAGAATGACGTCAGTACTAATTTACTAAAATGACTCAATGGCATTAAAAAAACAGGTTGGGGTTTCGTCGAAATAAAGTTATGACTATTTACCGAGACACTCGCTGCATGAACAGTCCAGTGGTACTGTTATGTCAAGCTTGATGTTGAATACGTTGTAATCGGCCACGAAAACGTTGGACTTGTCGTAATCTTTGAAGAAGCAATCGAACTGTAATTGAAATATTAGATTAGCCCACTTCAAGTAATATCGCTTCTATTTAGATCAACGAATACGTCTATGATATAAAACGTATTTTTTTATCGAATTCGGATTATTTTTTTTATCACGGGTTGAAAACTGTATTCACCTCTTGTTTAACGGTTTTAGAAGCAGTTTGTCTGCAGCATTTACATTCTGACGGCTTTAACATCTCGGATTTAAGTCCACTTTTTATGGACCATGAATCATAGCTCAAACCGCATCCTCCTAAGCACATGTTGAGGCTGTCGTCTTTGGTAGTTTTACAGAATCCGTCGCCAAATCTTATTATATTGGTCTTCGTCAGCTGGCAAGTTTGCTCTGAAGGTAATAATTCAGTTAGTTTTGCTTAGTATCAGAATATATCAAGTAAGTTATTTTAAATTTATAGAAATCATTTGCTTTTGTTCTTTTGAACATTATGACTAATTATAACATTATAACTAATGATAAACATATCGATAAACGCAGGCAAACAAAATGTGTTTTATTAAAATTGACAAGACATCTAATGCAGTACGCTTTATTAAGATCCTAAAATTCTCACCCGGTATGTCAACACAAGTACAACAGTTAGGAGCTTTTCCTGGCACTGTCATTTGATTCTGCAAATGGTAATCAGATATCGGTTATAAGAGGAGCTCAATCACAACGGGAGTTCAAACAAATTGTGCAAGTCATGACACTATTCAGAATAATATTAGAACAAACTGTCCATTTCAATGTGTACAAACGGATTCAATTGAGCAATTAAAAATGGAAGAATGGTTAACTCACTCCAGCACATTTGCAAGTATCGGTTTTATCGAAGGTCCTTTCCTGTCCAATTTCGTCGCAGTACTTCACTTCACAAGAGTTTGCATCATCTGGGTAGCTCTTTTCTACGGCCTTTATGAAACAGTAAAATAGTTTAATACTAATAAAATATAAACTTTTATTAACATATTATTGCTGTTTGCTCCGAGCTCGTAATGCTAGTTCATAATAAAAACTTTAAGCAGGCATTTACTTACCTGGCATTGGAACTGATTTTTGTAGTTGCAGGTGCTGGAAAGTAAACATTTTAGATTAAATGTGTATAGTTAAACAAGCTAACGAGAGGTAAAGAACCATTAGGTATATTTTACCTAGGTACTGACAGATAAACCTTAGGCAACGTTTGAATTTAAATCAAGATGCCAACAAATAGATGGGATAAAAAACGTCCAAATAAACTTACCATTGGTAACAGCTGTTGACAATGACATCGACTCCTCCATCAATAGCGTCTCCGGCTTTGACTTTTTCATTATCGCTTGTCAGTCCATCTTTTCCATCCTTTTCTATGTAGCCAAGGTAATCAGATGGGTTTTTGACCAGGCGAGCTATATCGGGTGTCATCTGGACAATGCAGGCTCCTAGTTGTTTTTGATTGAAGAAAATGTGTTAGCATGAGTAACAATCTTTAAATTTTAATTAGCTTTGTTTGTAAATATTTGTCATTATTATTATCACAAATATAAGTTACAATACATAAAAGTGATACTAATTTACAGTGTGAGTAAATACAAAAATGCTAGTTACCTGGTGTGCCTTTTGGCGTTGTTTTGCTTGGTGGAACTGTTACTTTCGGTGTAGTTTCTGTGCCTGATGGAACAGTTACTTTTGGTGTAGTTTCTGTGCCTGACGGAACTGTTACTTTTGGTGTAGTTTCTTTGCCTTGTGAAACTGTTTCTGTACCAAGTTTTTTCGATGTTGTAGCTCTACTCGATAATGTTGATAAGCCTGGAGTAGTTGGTGTTCCAACAGCTGTTTGTTTGAAAACAGTTTGAAATAATTTTACAATTTGTCCATAAGATGCAAAGCAGAATTAATCAAGTAGTTAGAGTTTTTCATATGTGTGTGTGTCATATCAAAAAAACTCATGTCATACATTTAATTTTTAATTTGTTAATTATTTTTAATAAGCAATATTTTAAAATTCAAAAAATGGCTTACGTGGTTTCGTAGTTGATGGTAAGACAGCTAGTAAAAAAAAAACAAATTTTAAATTGGTTATAAGCTGATATAATTCTAAAACATATTGTGTCCGAAAATATTATTATGTTAATTCATTGGCAATTGTTGTAGTTTTCATGGAGCAATTTGAAGTTTATTGTTGTACAAAACACCTCACAATGATTGTTATTATATAATTGATTAGTATTATGAAATTGACTGTTATTTGTGCAAATTACCCTCTATGCACGTCTTTATGGAGTAGTAATACACTTCTACGGGATCTCCAAATGTTTCCGGTGTGAACTCCACTGTAAGGGTTTTTCCTCTCAAGGGGTCCGGAAAGGAAATGTGCTGTAAATGAAATAATAATTAATGCAATTTTAACATGTATACAAATGCTGGAAAATGATTCGTAGATGCATAATAGTGCCTTAGCATTAAGAACATCCTAACTGCGGAAATAATCTTTACTGAAAACTGACCAATGAGTTAACTCGATGTGTCACTTAAAAAACTTCCAGTTAGTTGAACCATACATATGTATATAAAGTTATATAATAATATACTATAACAGTCCAATGGATTACACCAAACTCACAAGAGTTTCCTGATGAGCAACGGTATTTTCGTAAATGGTTGCAGAATTTATATCTTTTATTGTTAAAGTAACTTCTTTGGCAAATCCATAAAACATATCTAGTTTTGAGATAGGCTTGTCTTCACCCAGGTCCACTTTAATCACTGGATTGCTAATGTAGTGCTCAAACTTTACCAAATAATCCTGGAGATCCGTTTCAGGTACAGATGTAACTGTAGTGGAGGGGAGACCAATAGCTTCTTCTGCGGCACAAGTTGAGGGAGTAACCGGGGTTTCTGGAAGAATGTTTAAAAGTGAAGTTTAATAAGAGCATCATTTTAGCTAGAAGAAAAAGTTTTAAAGAATTGAGGTTTACCAGTCTTTGCAGATGTCAACGTGGGTAATGGAACACTGACTGTTTCTTTTGTAGTGCCTGTAGTTTTGTTCAAAAACATTATTAAAGAAGAAACGTTAGTTAGCAAAGAAACTGAGCTAAAGAAAATTGAATTATTTCTGTCGAACAATGAATAAAAATAGAAAGGACTGTTACTTTAAAAAATTCACTAACAGGTAGAAGTAAATTGACAATTAAACACTGATCAATTGGTCAATCAATGTATACTTCTGAAAAAATTAAATGCATACTAGTTGGCCTATGATTACCTGGTGAAATTGTTGTAACCTCTCTTGGGGTAGAAACTAAAAGCGAAAAAAATAAATTACAAATCATTAATGAAAATCTTTATTAAAAACGTCCTACTTACTCTTTCCACAGACGTTGACAGTCAGTTCAGAAACGGTGATTTCTTTCGTTTCGTCCTCAGGAATAAGCGTGATGACGACTTTGTCTCCGAACAGATTTTCCGGCAAAAAGTTTTGCTAAGACATGAACGTAATGTGACTTTAAATATGTTGAAAATATATTTCCATCAAGTCACAAAATATTGTTTTTTATTAAACTAAAAGTGCTTTTTCCAGCTAAAACACACCTCTTGACCGGTTGGAGTTGGAAGCTTATCGAACGTCTTGACGACATCACCATTATTTTCAACTGTTACAACAACTTGTTTGACGTTTTCGGGTTTGAGTAGAACGTCCATAATTGTTTTGGAATCTTCCTGCGTGATTGTGATTACAACTTCGTTTGCTGGATTGAACGTCAACGGAAATTCCGGATTCTCGACGAAAGGAGTCGTCTCTACTTTTGTACCTGGTTTATCGATGATCTGCTCAACCTCGCACCTTGTCGGTTCTAATAAAGAGAAATAATTGATCGTTTAGTTTGTGGACACGCTTCACCGTTTGGCTAAATATTAGAAGCATACTAGTTGGAATTGGAGCGGTTGAAACAACAGTGCCTCCCTCAGTGGTCCCTTTTGTCGTTTTAGCTTTGAAAATTAATTATTGATTATTTATTCTTGTTTTTTTCATCAAAATCTTTTGAAAAAAAGGACTCGTCACACATATTGCTTTAAGAAACTAACCTCCACCAGTAGTAGTCTTGCCCGTTGTACCTATGAAAACAAAAAACAATTTGTTTAAACAAAATTGAGCAGTCATTTACGCGTGCTACAAGTAACAGGCAGAATGATTACCTGGTGTTGTAACCTTTCCTGGTGTTGTAACCTCTCCTGGTGTTGTAACCTCTCCTGGTGTTGTAACCTTTCCTGGTGTTGTAACCTGTCCTGGGGTAGAAACTAAAAGCGAAAAAAATAAATTACAAATCATTAATGAAAATCTTTATTAAAAACGTCCTACTTACTCTTTCCACAGACGTTGACAGTCAGTTCAGAAACGGTGATTTCTTTCGTTTCGTCCTCAGGAATAAGCGTGATGACGACTTTGTCTCCGAACAGATTTTCCGGCAAAAAGTTTTGCTAAGACATGAACGTAATGTGACTTTAAATATGTTGAAAATATATTTCCATCAAGTCACAAAATATTGTTTTTTATTAAACTAAAAGTGCTTTTTCCAGCTAAAACACACCTCTTGACCGGTTGGAGTTGGAAGCTTATCGAACGTCTTGACGACATCACCATTATTTTCAACTGTTACAACAACTTGTTTGACGTTTTCGGGTTTGAGTAGAACGTCCATAATTGTTTTGGAATCTTCCTGCGTGATTGTGATTACAACTTCGTTTGCTGGATTGAACGTCAACGGAAATTCCGGATTCTCGACGAAAGGAGTCGTCTCTACTTTTGTACCTGGTTTATCGATGATCTGCTCAACCTCGCACCTTGTCGGTTCTAATAAAGAGAAATAATTGATCGTTTAGTTTGTGGACACGCTTCACCGTTTGGCTAAATATTAGAAGCATACTAGTTGGAATTGGAGCGGTTGAAACAACAGTGCCTCCCTCAGTGGTCCCTTTTGTCGTTTTAGCTTTGAAAATTAATTATTGATAATTTATTCTTGTTTTTTTCATCAAAATCTTTTGAAAAAAAGGACTCGTCACACATATTGCTTTAAGAAACTAACCTCCACCAGTAGTAGTCTTGCCCGTTGTACCTATGAAAACAAAAAACAATTTGTTTAAACAAAATTGAGCAAAGTCATTTACGCGTGCTACAAGTAACAGGCAGAATGATTACCTGGTGTTGTAACCTTTCCTGGTGTTGTAACCTCTCCTGGTGTTGTAACCTCTCCTGGTGTTGTAACCTCTCCTGGTGTTGTAACCTTTCCTGGTGTTGTAACCTGTCCTGGGGTAGAAACTAAAAGCGAAAAAAATAAATTACAAATCATTAATGAAAATCTTTATTAAAAACGTCCTACTTACTCTTTCCACAGACGTTGACAGTCAGTTCAGAAACGGTGATTTCTTTCGTTTCGTCCTCAGGAATAAGCGTGATGACGACTTTGTCTCCGAACAGATTTTCCGGCAAAAAGTTTTGCTAAGACATGAACGTAATGTGACTTTAAATATGTTGAAAATATATTTCCATCAAGTCACAAAATATTGTTTTTTATTAAACTAAAAGTGCTTTTTCCAGCTTAAACACACCTCTTGACCGGTTGGAGTTGGAAGCTTATCGAACGTCTTGACGACATCACCATTATATTCAACTGTTACAACAACTTGTTTGACGTTTTCGGGTTTGAGTAGAACGTCCATAATTGTTTTGGAATCTTCCTGCGTGATTGTGATTACAACTTCGTTTGCTGGATTGAACGTCAACGGAAATTCCGGATTCTCGACGAAAGGAGTCGTCTCTACTTTTGTACCTGGTTTATCGATGATCTGCTCAACCTCGCACCTTGTCGGTTCTAATAAAGAGAAATAATTGATCGTTTAGTTTGTGGACACGCTTCACCGTTTGGCTAAATATTAGAAGCATACTAGTTGGAATTGGAGCGGTTGAAACAACAGTGCCTCCCTCAGTGGTCCCTTTTGTCGTTTTAGCTTTGAAAATTAATTATTGATAATTTATTCTTGTTTTTTTCATCAAAATCTTTTGAAAAAAAGGACTCGTCACACATATTGCTTTAAGAAACTAACCTCCACCAGTAGTAGTCTTGCCCGTTGTACCTATGAAAACAAAAAACAATTTGTTTAAACAAAATTGAGCAAAGTCATTTACGCGTGCTACAAGTAACAGGCAGAATGATTACCTGGTGTTGTAACCTTTCCTGGTGTTGTAACCTCTCCTGGTGTTGTAACCTTTCCTGGTGTTGTAACCTGTCCTGGGGTAGAAACTAAAAGCGAAAAAAATAAATTACAAATCATTAATGAAAATCTTTATTAAAAACGTCCTACTTACTCTTTCCACAGACGTTGACAGTCAGTTCAGAAACGGTGATTTCTTTCGTTTCGTCCTCAGGAATAAGCGTGATGACGACTTTGTCTCCGAACAGATTTTCCGGCAAAAAGTTTTGCTAAGACATGAACGTAATGTGACTTTAAATATGTTGAAAATATATTTCCATCAAGTCACAAAATATTGTTTTTTATTAAACTAAAAGTGCTTTTTCCAGCTTAAACACACCTCTTGACCGGTTGGAGTTGGAAGCTTATCGAACGTCTTGACGACATCACCATTATTTTCAACTGTTACAACAACTTGTTTGACGTTTTCGGGTTTGAGTAGAACGTCCATAATTGTTTTGGAATCTTCCTGCGTGATTGTGATTACAACTTCGTTTGCTGGATTGAACGTCAACGGAAATTCCGGATTCTCGACGAAAGGAGTCGTCTCTACTTTTGTACCTGGTTTATCGATGATCTGCTCAACCTCGCACCTTGTCGGTTCTAATAAAGAGAAATAATTGATCGTTTAGTTTGTGGACACGCTTCACCGTTTGGCTAAATATTAGAAGCATACTAGTTGGAATTGGAGCGGTTGAAACAACAGTGCCTCCCTCAGTGGTCCCTTTTGTCGTTTTAGCTTTGAAAATTAATTATTGATAATTTATTCTTGTTTTTTTCATCAAAATCTTTTGAAAAAAAGGACTCGTCACACATATTGCTTTAAGAAACTAACCTCCACCAGTAGTAGTCTTGCCCGTTGTACCTATGAAAACAAAAAACAATTTGTTTAAACAAAATTGAGCAAAGTCATTTACGCGTGCTACAAGTAACAGGCAGAATGATTACCTGGTGTTGTAACCTTTCCTGGTGTTGTAACCTCTCCTGGTGTTGTAACCTCTCCTGGTGTTGTAACCTCTCCTGGTGTTGTAACCTTTCCTGGTGTTGTAACCTGTCCTGGGGTAGAAACTAAAAGCGAAAAAAATAAATTACAAATCATTAATGAAAATCTTTATTAAAAACGTCCTACTTACTCTTTCCACAGACGTTGACAGTCAGTTCAGAAACGGTGATTTCTTTCGTTTCGTCCTCAGGAATAAGCGTGATGACGACTTTGTCTCCGAACAGATTTTCCGGCAAAAAGTTTTGCTAAGACATGAACGTAATGTGACTTTAAATATGTTGAAAATATATTTCCATCAAGTCACAAAATATTGTTTTTTATTAAACTAAAAGTGCTTTTTCCAGCTTAAACACACCTCTTGACCGGTTGGAGTTGGAAGCTTATCGAACGTCTTGACGACATCACCATTATATTCAACTGTTACAACAACTTGTTTGACGTTTTCGGGTTTGAGTAGAACGTCCATAATTGTTTTGGAATCTTCCTGCGTGATTGTGATTACAACTTCGTTTGCTGGATTGAACGTCAACGGAAATTCCGGATTCTCGACGAAAGGAGTCGTCTCTACTTTTGTACCTGGTTTATCGATGATCTGCTCAACCTCGCACCTTGTCGGTTCTAATAAAGAGAAATAATTGATCGTTTAGTTTGTGGACACGCTTCACCGTTTGGCTAAATATTAGAAGCATACTAGTTGGAATTGGAGCGGTTGAAACAACAGTGCCTCCCTCAGTGGTCCCTTTTGTCGTTTTAGCTTTGAAAATTAATTATTGATAATTTATTCTTGTTTTTTTCATCAAAATCTTTTGAAAAAAAGGACTCGTCACACATATTGCTTTAAGAAACTAACCTCCACCAGTAGTAGTCTTGCCCGTTGTACCTATGAAAACAAAAAACAATTTGTTTAAACAAAATTGAGCAAAGTCATTTACGCGTGCTACAAGTAACAGGCAGAATGATTACCTGGTGTTGTAACCTTTCCTGGTGTTGTAACCTCTCCTGGTGTTGTAACCTCTCCTGGTGTTGTAACCTCTCCTGGTGTTGTAACCTTTCCTGGTGTTGTAACCTGTCCTGGGGTAGAAACTAAAAGCGAAAAAAATAAATTACAAATCATTAATGAAAATCTTTATTAAAAACGTCCTACTTACTCTTTCCACAGACGTTGACAGTCAGTTCAGAAACGGTGATTTCTTTCGTTTCGTCCTCAGGAATAAGCGTGATGACGACTTTGTCTCCGAACAGATTTTCCGGCAAAAAGTTTTGCTAAGACATGAACGTAATGTGACTTTAAATATGTTGAAAATATATTTCCATCAAGTCACAAAATATTGTTTTTTATTAAACTAAAAGTGCTTTTTCCAGCTTAAACACACCTCTTGACCGGTTGGAGTTGGAAGCTTATCGAACGTCTTGACGACATCACCATTATATTCAACTGTTACAACAACTTGTTTGACGTTTTCGGGTTTGAGTAGAACGTCCATAATTGTTTTGGAATCTTCCTGCGTGATTGTGATTACAACTTCGTTTGCTGGATTGAACGTCAACGGAAATTCCGGATTCTCGACGAAAGGAGTCGTCTCTACTTTTGTACCTGGTTTATCGATGATCTGCTCAACCTCGCACCTTGTCGGTTCTAATAAAGAGAAATAATTGATCGTTTAGTTTGTGGACACGCTTCACCGTTTGGCTAAATATTAGAAGCATACTAGTTGGAATTGGAGCGGTTGAAACAACAGTGCCTCCCTCAGTGGTCCCTTTTGTCGTTTTAGCTTTGAAAATTAATTATTGATAATTTATTCTTGTTTTTTTCATCAAAATCTTTTGAAAAAAAGGACTCGTCACACATATTGCTTTAAGAAACTAACCTCCACCAGTAGTAGTCTTGCCCGTTGTACCTATGAAAACAAAAAACAATTTGTTTAAACAAAATTGAGCAAAGTCATTTACGCGTGCTACAAGTAACAGGCAGAATGATTACCTGGTGTTGTAACCTTTCCTGGTGTTGTAACCTCTCCTGGTGTTGTAACCTTTCCTGGTGTTGTAACCTGTCCTGGGGTAGAAACTAAAAGCGAAAAAAATAAATTACAAATCATTAATGAAAATCTTTATTAAAAACGTCCTACTTACTCTTTCCACAGACGTTGACAGTCAGTTCAGAAACGGTGATTTCTTTCGTTTCGTCCTCAGGAATAAGCGTGATGACGACTTTGTCTCCGAACAGATTTTCCGGCAAAAAGTTTTGCTAAGACATGAACGTAATGTGACTTTAAATATGTTGAAAATATATTTCCATCAAGTCACAAAATATTGTTTTTTATTAAACTAAAAGTGCTTTTTCCAGCTTAAACACACCTCTTGACCGGTTGGAGTTGGAAGCTTATCGAACGTCTTGACGACATCACCATTATTTTCAACTGTTACAACAACTTGTTTGACGTTTTCGGGTTTGAGTAGAACGTCCATAATTGTTTTGGAATCTTCCTGCGTGATTGTGATTACAACTTCGTTTGCTGGATTGAACGTCAACGGAAATTCCGGATTCTCGACGAAAGGAGTCGTCTCTACTTTTGTACCTGGTTTATCGATGATCTGCTCAACCTCGCACCTTGTCGGTTCTAATAAAGAGAAATAATTGATCGTTTAGTTTGTGGACACGCTTCACCGTTTGGCTAAATATTAGAAGCATACTAGTTGGAATTGGAGCGGTTGAAACAACAGTGCCTCCCTCAGTGGTCCCTTTTGTCGTTTTAGCTTTGAAAATTAATTATTGATAATTTATTCTTGTTTTTTTCATCAAAATCTTTTGAAAAAAAGGACTCGTCACACATATTGCTTTAAGAAACTAACCTCCACCAGTAGTAGTCTTGCCCGTTGTACCTATGAAAACAAAAAACAATTTGTTTAAACAAAATTGAGCAAAGTCATTTACGCGTGCTACAAGTAACAGGCAGAATGATTACCTGGTGTTGTAACCTTTCCTGGTGTTGTAACCTCTCCTGGTGTTGTAACCTTTCCTGGTGTTGTAACCTGTCCTGGGGTAGAAACTAAAAGCGAAAAAAATAAATTACAAATCATTAATGAAAATCTTTATTAAAAACGTCCTACTTACTCTTTCCACAGACGTTGACAGTCAGTTCAGAAACGGTGATTTCTTTCGTTTCGTCCTCAGGAATAAGCGTGATGACGACTTTGTCTCCGAACAGATTTTCCGGCAAAAAGTTTTGCTAAGACATGAACGTAATGTGACTTTAAATATGTTGAAAATATATTTCCATCAAGTCACAAAATATTGTTTTTTATTAAACTAAAAGTGCTTTTTCCAGCTAAAACACACCTCTTGACCGGTTGGAGTTGGAAGCTTATCGAACGTCTTGACGACATCACCATTATTTTCAACTGTTACAACAACTTGTTTGACGTTTTCGGGTTTGAGTAGAACGTCCATAATTGTTTTGGAATCTTCCTGCGTGATTGTGATTACAACTTCGTTTGCTGGATTGAACGTCAACGGAAATTCCGGATTCTCGACGAAAGGAGTCGTCTCTACTTTTGTACCTGGTTTATCGATGATCTGCTCAACCTCGCACCTTGTCGGTTCTAATAAAGAGAAATAATTGATCGTTTAGTTTGTGGACACGCTTCACCGTTTGGCTAAATATTAGAAGCATACTAGTTGGAATTGGAGCGGTTGAAACAACAGTGCCTCCCTCAGTGGTCCCTTTTGTCGTTTTAGCTTTGAAAATTAATTATTGATAATTTATTCTTGTTTTTTTCATCAAAATCTTTTGAAAAAAAGGACTCGTCACACATATTGCTTTAAGAAACTAACCTCCACCAGTAGTAGTCTTGCCCGTTGAACCTATGAAAACAAAAAACAATTTGTTTAAACAAAATTGAGCAAAGTCATTTACGCGTGCTACAAGTAACAGGCAGAATGATTACCTGGTGTTGTAACCTTTCCTGGTGTTGTAACCTCTCCTGGTGTTGTAACCTTTCCTGGTGTTGTAACCTGTCCTGGGGTAGAAACTAAAAGCGAAAAAAATAAATTACAAATCATTAATGAAAATCTTTATTAAAAACGTCCTACTTACTCTTTCCACAGACGTTGACAGTCAGTTCAGAAACGGTGATTTCTTTTGCTTCGTCCTCAGGAATAAGCGTGATGACGACTTTGTCTCCGAACAGATTTTCCGGCAAAAAGTTTTGCTAAGACATGAACGTAATGTGACTTTAAATATGTTGAAAATATATTTCCATCAAGTCACAAAATATTGTTTTTTATTAAACTAAAAGTGCTTTTTCCAGCTTAAACACACCTCTTGACCGGTTGGAGTTGGAAGCTTATCGAACGTCTTGACGACATCACCATTATTTTCAACTGTTACAACAACTTGTTTGACGTTTTCGGGTTTGAGTAGAACGTCCATAATTGTTTTGGAATCTTCCTGCGTGATTGTGATTACAACTTCGTTTGCTGGATTGAACGTCAACGGAAATTCCGGATTCTCGACGAAAGGAGTCGTCTCTACTTTTGTACCTGGTTTATCGATGATCTGCTCAACCTCGCACCTTGTCGGTTCTAATAAAGAGAAATAATTGATCGTTTAGTTTGTGGACACGCTTCACCGTTTGGCTAAATATTAGAAGCATACTAGTTGGAATTGGAGCGGTTGAAACAACAGTGCCTCCCTCAGTGGTCCCTTTTGTCGTTTTAGCTTTGAAAATTAATTATTGATAATTTATTCTTGTTTTTTTCATCAAAATCTTTTGAAAAAAAGGACTCGTCACACATATTGCTTTAAGAAACTAACCTCCACCAGTAGTAGTCTTGCCCGTTGTACCTATGAAAACAAAAAACAATTTGTTTAAACAAAATTGAGCAAAGTCATTTACGCGTGCTACAAGTAACAGGCAGAATGATTACCTGGTGTTGTAACCTTTCCTGGTGTTGTAACCTCTCCTGGTGTTGTAACCTTTCCTGGTGTTGTAACCTGTCCTGGGGTAGAAACTAAAAGCGAAAAAAATAAATTACAAATCATTAATGAAAATCTTTATTAAAAACGTCCTACTTACTCTTTCCACAGACGTTGACAGTCAGTTCAGAAACGGTGATTTCTTTCGTTTCGTCCTCAGGAATAAGCGTGATGACGACTTTGTCTCCGAACAGATTTTCCGGCAAAAAGTTTTGCTAAGACATGAACGTAATGTGACTTTAAATATGTTGAAAATATATTTCCATCAAGTCACAAAATATTGTTTTTTATTAAACTAAAAGTGCTTTTTCCAGCTAAAACACACCTCTTGACCGGTTGGAGTTGGAAGCTTATCGAACGTCTTGACGACATCACCATTATTTTCAACTGTTACAACAACTTGTTTGACGTTTTCGGGTTTGAGTAGAACGTCCATAATTGTTTTGGAATCTTCCTGCGTGATTGTGATTACAACTTCGTTTGCTGGATTGAACGTCAACGGAAATTCCGGATTCTCGACGAAAGGAGTCGTCTCTACTTTTGTACCTGGTTTATCGATGATCTGCTCAACCTCGCACCTTGTCGGTTCTAACAAAGAGAAATAATTGATCGTTTAGTTTGTGGACACGCTTCACCGTTTGGCTAAATATTAGAAGCATACTAGTTGGAATTGGAGCGGTTGAAACAACAGTGCCTCCCTCAGTGGTCCCTTTTGTCGTTTTAGCTTTGAAAATTAATTATTGATAATTTATTCTTGTTTTTTTCATCAAAATCTTTTGAAAAAAAGGACTCGTCACACATATTGCTTTAAGAAACTAACCTCCACCAGTAGTAGTCTTGCCCGTTGTACCTATGAAAACAAAAAACAATTTGTTTAAACAAAATTGAGCAAAGTCATTTACGCGTGCTACAAGTAACAGGCAGAATGATTACCTGGTGTTGTAACCTTTCCTGGTGTTGTAACCTCTCCTGGTGTTGTAACTTTTCCTGGTGTTGTAACCTGTCCTGGGGTAGAAACTAAAAGCGAAAAAAATTACAAATCATTAATGAAAATCTTTATTAAAAACGTCCTACTTACTCTTTCCACAGACGTTGACAGTCAGTTCAGAAACGGTGATTTCTTTCGTTTCGTCCTCAGGAATAAGCGTGATGACGACTTTGTCTCCGAACAGATTTTCCGGCAAAAAGTTTTGCTAAGACATGAACGTAATGTGACTTTAAATATGTTGAAAATATATTTCCATCAAGTCACAAAATATTGTTTTTTATTAAACTAAAAGTGCTTTTTCCAGCTAAAACACACCTCTTGACCGGTTGGAGTTGGAAGCTTATCGAACGTCTTGACGACATCACCATTATTTTCAACTGTTACAACAACTTGTTTGACGTTTTCGGGTTTGAGTAGAACGTCCATAATTGTTTTGGAATCTTCCTGCGTGATTGTGATTACAACTTCGTTTGCTGGATTGAACGTCAACGGAAATTCCGGATTCTCGACGAAAGGAGTCGTCTCTACTTTTGTACCTGGTTTATCGATGATCTGCTCAACCTCGCACCTTGTCGGTTCTAATAAAGAGAAATAATTGATCGTTTAGTTTGTGGACACGCTTCACCGTTTGGCTAAATATTAGAAGCATACTAGTTGGAATTGGAGCGGTTGAAACAACAGTGCCTCCCTCAGTGGTCCCTTTTGTCGTTTTAGCTTTGAAAATTAATTATTGATAATTTATTCTTGTTTTTTTCATCAAAATCTTTTGAAAAAAAGGACTCGTCACACATATTGCTTTAAGAAACTAACCTCCACCAGTAGTAGTCTTGCCCGTTGTACCTATAAAAACAAAAAACAATTTGTTTAAACAAAATTGAGCAAAGTCATTTACGCGTGCTACAAGTAACAGGCAGAATGATTACCTGGTGTTGTAACCTTTCCTGGTGTTGTAACCTCTCCTGGTGTTGTAACCTTTCCTGGTGTTGTAACCTGTCCTGGGGTAGAAACTAAAAGCGAAAAAAATTACAAATCATTAATGAAAATCTTTATTAAAAACGTCCTACTTACTCTTTCCACAGACGTTGACAGTCAGTTCAGAAACGGTGATTTCTTTCGTTTCGTCCTCAGGAATAAGCGTGATGACGACTTTGTCTCCGAACAGATTTTCCGGCAAAAAGTTTTGCTAAGACATGAACGTAATGTGACTTTAAATATGTTGAAAATATATTTCCATCAAGTCACAAAATATTGTTTTTTATTAAACTAAAAGTGCTTTTTCCAGCTAAAACACACCTCTTGACCGGTTGGAGTTGGAAGCTTATCGAACGTCTTGACGACATCACCATTATTTTCAACTGTTACAACAACTTGTTTGACGTTTTCGGGTTTGAGTAGAACGTCCATAATTGTTTTGGAATCTTCCTGCGTGATTGTGATTACAACTTCGTTTGCTGGATTGAACGTCAACGGAAATTCCGGATTCTCGACGAAAGGAGTCGTCTCTACTTTTGTACCTGGTTTATCGATGATCTGCTCAACCTCGCACCTTGTCGGTTCTAATAAAGAGAAATAATTGATCGTTTAGTTTGTGGACACGCTTCACCGTTTGGCTAAATATTAGAAGCATACTAGTTGGAATTGGAGCGGTTGAAACAACAGTGCCTCCCTCAGTGGTCCCTTTTGTCGTTTTAGCTTTGAAAATTAATTATTGATAATTTATTCTTGTTTTTTTCATCAAAATCTTTTGAAAAAAAGGACTCGTCACACATATTGCTTTAAGAAACTAACCTCCACCAGTAGTAGTCTTGCCCGTTGTACCTATGAAAACAAAAAACAATTTGTTTAAACAAAATTGAGCAAAGTCATTTACGCGTGCTACAAGTAACAGGCAGAATGATTACCTGGTGTTGTAACCTTTCCTGGTGTTGTAACCTCTCCTGGTGTTGTAACCTCTCCTGGTGTTGTAACCTTTCCTGGTGTTGTAACCTGTCCTGGGGTAGAAACTAAAAGCGAAAAAAATAAATTACAAATCATTAATGAAAATCTTTATTAAAAACGTCCTACTTACTCTTTCCACAGACGTTGACAGTCAGTTCAGAAACGGTGATTTCTTTCGTTTCGTCCTCAGGAATAAGCGTGATGACGACTTTGTCTCCGAACAGATTTTCCGGCAAAAAGTTTTGCTAAGACATGAACGTAATGTGACTTTAAATATGTTGAAAATATATTTCCATCAAGTCACAAAATATTGTTTTTTATTAAACTAAAAGTGCTTTTTCCAGCTAAAACACACCTCTTGACCGGTTGGAGTTGGAAGCTTATCGAACGTCTTGACGACATCACCATTATTTTCAACTGTTACAACAACTTGTTTGACGTTTTCGGGTTTGAGTAGAACGTCCATAATTGTTTTAGAATCTTCCTGCGTGATTGTGATTACAACTTCGTTTGCTGGATTGAACGTCAACGGAAATTCCGGATTCTCGACGAAAGGAGTCGTCTCTACTTTTGTACCTGGTTTATCGATGATCTGCTCAACCTCGCACCTTGTCGGTTCTAATAAAGAGAAATAATTGATCGTTTAGTTTGTGGACACGCTTCACCGTTTGGCTAAATATTAGAAGCATACTAGTTGGAATTGGAGCGGTTGAAACAACAGTGCCTCCCTCAGTGGTCCCTTTTGTCGTTTTAGCTTTGAAAATTAATTATTGATAATTTATTCTTGTTTTTTTCATCAAAATCTTTTGAAAAAAAGGACTCGTCACACATATTGCTTTAAGAAACTAACCTCCACCAGTAGTAGTCTTGCCCGTTGTACCTATGAAAACAAAAAACAATTTGTTTAAACAAAATTGAGCAAAGTCATTTACGCGTGCTACAAGTAACAGGCAGAATGATTACCTGGTGTTGTAACCTTTCCTGGTGTTGTAACCTCTCCTGGTGTTGTAACCTTTCCTGGTGTTGTAACCTGTCCTGGGGTAGAAACTAAAAGCGAAAAAAATTACAAATCATTAATGAAAATCTTTATTAAAAACGTCCTACTTACTCTTTCCACAGACGTTGACAGTCAGTTCAGAAACGGTGATTTCTTTCGTTTCGTCCTCAGGAATAAGCGTGATGACGACTTTGTCTCCGAACAGATTTTCCGGCAAAAAGTTTTGCTAAGACATGAACGTAATGTGACTTTAAATATGTTGAAAATATATTTCCATCAAGTCACAAAATATTGTTTTTTATTAAACTAAAAGTGCTTTTTCCAGCTAAAACACACCTCTTGACCGGTTGGAGTTGGAAGCTTATCGAACGTCTTGACGACATCACCATTATTTTCAACTGTTACAACAACTTGTTTGACGTTTTCGGGTTTGAGTAGAACGTCCATAATTGTTTTGGAATCTTCCTGCGTGATTGTGATTACAACTTCGTTTGCTGGATTGAACGTCAACGGAAATTCCGGATTCTCGACGAAAGGAGTCGTCTCTACTTTTGTACCTGGTTTATCGATGATCTGCTCAACCTCGCACCTTGTCGGTTCTAATAAAGAGAAATAATTGATCGTTTAGTTTGTGGACACGCTTCACCGTTTGGCTAAATATTAGAAGCATACTAGTTGGAATTGGAGCGGTTGAAACAACAGTGCCTCCCTCAGTGGTCCCTTTTGTCGTTTTAGCTTTGAAAATTAATTATTGATAATTTATTCTTGTTTTTTTCATCAAAATCTTTTGAAAAAAAGGACTCGTCACACATATTGCTTTAAGAAACTAACCTCCACCAGTAGTAGTCTTGCCCGTTGTACCTATAAAAACAAAAAACAATTTGTTTAAACAAAATTGAGCAAAGTCATTTACGCGTGCTACAAGTAACAGGCAGAATGATTACCTGGTGTTGTAACCTTTCCTGGTGTTGTAACCTCTCCTGGTGTTGTAACCTTTCCTGGTGTTGTAACCTGTCCTGGGGTAGAAACTAAAAGCGAAAAAAATTACAAATCATTAATGAAAATCTTTATTAAAAACGTCCTACTTACTCTTTCCACAGACGTTGACAGTCAGTTCAGAAACGGTGATTTCTTTCGTTTCGTCCTCAGGAATAAGCGTGATGACGACTTTGTCTCCGAACAGATTTTCCGGCAAAAAGTTTTGCTAAGACATGAACGTAATGTGACTTTAAATATGTTGAAAATATATTTCCATCAAGTCACAAAATATTGTTTTTTATTAAACTAAAAGTGCTTTTTCCAGCTAAAACACACCTCTTGACCGGTTGGAGTTGGAAGCTTATCGAACGTCTTGACGACATCACCATTATTTTCAACTGTTACAACAACTTGTTTGACGTTTTCGGGTTTGAGTAGAACGTCCATAATTGTTTTGGAATCTTCCTGCGTGATTGTGATTACAACTTCGTTTGCTGGATTGAACGTCAACGGAAATTCCGGATTCTCGACGAAAGGAGTCGTCTCTACTTTTGTACCTGGTTTATCGATGATCTGCTCAACCTCGCACCTTGTCGGTTCTAATAAAGAGAAATAATTGATCGTTTAGTTTGTGGACACGCTTCACCGTTTGGCTAAATATTAGAAGCATACTAGTTGGAATTGGAGCGGTTGAAACAACAGTGCCTCCCTCAGTGGTCCCTTTTGTCGTTTTAGCTTTGAAAATTAATTATTGATAATTTATTCTTGTTTTTTTCATCAAAATCTTTTGAAAAAAAGGACTCGTCACACATATTGCTTTAAGAAACTAACCTCCACCAGTAGTAGTCTTGCCCGTTGTACCTATAAAAACAAAAAACAATTTGTTTAAACAAAATTGAGCAAAGTCATTTACGCGTGCTACAAGTAACAGGCAGAATGATTACCTGGTGTTGTAACCTTTCCTGGTGTTGTAACCTCTCCTGGTGTTGTAACCTTTCCTGGTGTTGTAACCTGTCCTGGGGTAGAAACTAAAAGCGAAAAAAATTACAAATCATTAATGAAAATCTTTATTAAAAACGTCCTACTTACTCTTTCCACAGACGTTGACAGTCAGTTCAGAAACGGTGATTTCTTTCGTTTCGTCCTCAGGAATAAGCGTGATGACGACTTTGTCTCCGAACAGATTTTCCGGCAAAAAGTTTTGCTAAGACATGAACGTAATGTGACTTTAAATATGTTGAAAATATATTTCCATCAAGTCACAAAATATTGTTTTTTATTAAACTAAAAGTGCTTTTTCCAGCTAAAACACACCTCTTGACCGGTTGGAGTTGGAAGCTTATCGAACGTCTTGACGACATCACCATTATTTTCAACTGTTACAACAACTTGTTTGACGTTTTCGGGTTTGAGTAGAACGTCCATAATTGTTTTGGAATCTTCCTGCGTGATTGTGATTACAACTTCGTTTGCTGGATTGAACGTCAACGGAAATTCCGGATTCTCGACGAAAGGAGTCGTCTCTACTTTTGTACCTGGTTTATCGATGATCTGCTCAACCTCGCACCTTGTCGGTTCTAATAAAGAGAAATAATTGATCGTTTAGTTTGTGGACACGCTTCACCGTTTGGCTAAATATTAGAAGCATACTAGTTGGAATTGGAGCGGTTGAAACAACAGTGCCTCCCTCAGTGGTCCCTTTTGTCGTTTTAGCTTTGAAAATTAATTATTGATTATTTATTCTTGTTTTTTTCATTAAAATCTTTTGAAAAAAAGGACTCGTCACACATATTGCTTTAAGAAACTAACCTCCACCAGTAGTAGTCTTGCCCGTTGTACCTATGAAAACAAAAAACAATTTGTTTAAACAAAATTGAGCAAAGTCATTTACGCGTGCTACAAGTAACAGGCAGAATGATTACCTGGTGTTGTAACCTTTCCTGGTGTTGTAACCTCTCCTGGTGTTGTAACCTCTCCTGGTGTTGTAACCTTTCCTGGTGTTGTAACCTGTCCTGGGGTAGAAACTAAAAGCGAAAAAAATAAATTACAAATCATTAATGAAAATCTTTATTAAAAACGTCCTACTTACTCTTTCCACAGACGTTGACAGTCAGTTCAGAAACGGTGATTTCTTTTGTTTCGTCCTCAGGAATAAGCGTGATGACGACTTTGTCTCCGAACAGATTTTCCGGCAAAAAGTTTTGCTAAGACATGAACGTAATGTGACTTTAAATATGTTGAAAATATATTTCCATCAAGTCACAAAATATTGTTTTTTATTAAACTAAAAGTGCTTTTTCCAGCTAAAACACACCTCTTGACCGGTTGGAATTGGAAGCTTATCGAACGTCTTGACGACATCACCATTATTTTCAACTGTTACAACAACTTGTTTGACGTTTTCGGGTTTGAGTAGAACGTCCATAATTGTTTTGGAATCTTCCTGCGTGATTGTGATTACAACTTCGTTTGCTGGATTGAACGTCAACGGAAATTCCGGATTCTCGACGAAAGGAGTCGTCTCTACTTTTGTACCTGGTTTATCGATGATCTGCTCAACCTCGCACCTTGTCGGTTCTAATAAAGAGAAATAATTGATCGTTTAGTTTGTGGACACGCTTCACCGTTTGGCTAAATATTAGAAGCATACTAGTTGGAATTGGAGCGGTTGAAACAACAGTGCCTCCCTCAGTGGTCCCTTTTGTCGTTTTAGCTTTGAAAATTAATTATTGATAATTTATTCTTGTTTTTTTCATCAAAATCTTTTGAAAAAAAGGACTCGTCACACATATTGCTTTAAGAAACTAACCTCCACCAGTAGTAGTCTTGCCCGTTGTACCTATAAAAACAAAAAACAATTTGTTTAAACAAAATTGAGCAAAGTCATTTACGCGTGCTACAAGTAACAGGCAGAATGATTACCTGGTGTTGTAACCTTTCCTGGTGTTGTAACCTCTCCTGGTGTTGTAACCTTTCCTGGTGTTGTAACCTGTCCTGGGGTAGAAACTAAAAGCGAAAAAAATTACAAATCATTAATGAAAATCTTTATTAAAAACGTCCTACTTACTCTTTCCACAGACGTTGACAGTCAGTTCAGAAACGGTGATTTCTTTCGTTTCGTCCTCAGGAATAAGCGTGATGACGACTTTGTCTCCGAACAGATTTTCCGGCAAAAAGTTTTGCTAAGACATGAACGTAATGTGACTTTAAATATGTTGAAAATATATTTCCATCAAGTCACAAAATATTGTTTTTTATTAAACTAAAAGTGCTTTTTCCAGCTAAAACACACCTCTTGACCGGTTGGAGTTGGAAGCTTATCGAACGTCTTGACGACATCACCATTATTTTCAACTGTTACAACAACTTGTTTGACGTTTTCGGGTTTGAGTAGAACGTCCATAATTGTTTTGGAATCTTCCTGCGTGATTGTGATTACAACTTCGTTTGCTGGATTGAACGTCAACGGAAATTCCGGATTCTCGACGAAAGGAGTCGTCTCTACTTTTGTACCTGGTTTATCGATGATCTGCTCAACCTCGCACCTTGTCGGTTCTAATAAAGAGAAATAATTGATCGTTTAGTTTGTGGACACGCTTCACCGTTTGGCTAAATATTAGAAGCATACTAGTTGGAATTGGAGCGGTTGAAACAACAGTGCCTCCCTCAGTGGTCCCTTTTGTCGTTTTAGCTTTGAAAATTAATTATTGATAATTTATTCTTGTTTTTTTCATCAAAATCTTTTGAAAAAAAGGACTCGTCACACATATTGCTTTAAGAAACTAACCTCCACCAGTAGTAGTCTTGCCCGTTGTACCTATGAAAACAAAAAACAATTTGTTTAAACAAAATTGAGCAAAGTCATTTACGCGTGCTACAAGTAACAGGCAGAATGATTACCTGGTGTTGTAACCTTTCCTGGTGTTGTAACCTCTCCTGGTGTTGTAACCTTTCCTGGTGTTGTAACCTGTCCTGGGGTAGAAACTAAAAGCGAAAAAAATAAATTACAAATCATTAATGAAAATCTTTATTAAAAACGTCCTACTTACTCTTTCCACAGACGTTGACAGTCAGTTCAGAAACGGTGATTTCTTTCGTTTCGTCCTCAGGAATAAGCGTGATGACGACTTTGTCTCCGAACAGATTTTCCGGCAAAAAGTTTTGCTAAGACATGAACGTAATGTGACTTTAAATATGTTGAAAATATATTTCCATCAAGTCACAAAATATTGTTTTTTATTAAACTAAAAGTGCTTTTTCCAGCTAAAACACACCTCTTGACCGGTTGGAGTTGGAAGCTTATCGAACGTCTTGACGACATCACCATTATTTTCAACTGTTACAACAACTTGTTTGACGTTTTCGGGTTTGAGTAGAACGTCCATAATTGTTTTGGAATCTTCCTGCGTGATTGTGATTACAACTTCGTTTGCTGGATTGAACGTCAACGGAAATTCCGGATTCTCGACGAAAGGAGTCGTCTCTACTTTTGTACCTGGTTTATCGATGATCTGCTCAACCTCGCACCTTGTCGGTTCTAATAAAGAGAAATAATTGATCGTTTAGTTTGTGGACACGCTTCACCGTTTGGCTAAATATTAGAAGCATACTAGTTGGAATTGGAGCGGTTGAAACAACAGTGCCTCCCTCAGTGGTCCCTTTTGTCGTTTTAGCTTTGAAAATTAATTATTGATAATTTATTCTTGTTTTTTTCATCAAAATCTTTTGAAAAAAAGGACTCGTCACACATATTGCTTTAAGAAACTAACCTCCACCAGTAGTAGTCTTGCCCGTTGTACCTATAAAAACAAAAAACAATTTGTTTAAACAAAATTGAGCAAAGTCATTTACGCGTGCTACAAGTAACAGGCAGAATGATTACCTGGTGTTGTAACCTTTCCTGGTGTTGTAACCTCTCCTGGTGTTGTAACCTTTCCTGGTGTTGTAACCTGTCCTGGGGTAGAAACTAAAAGCGAAAAAAATTACAAATCATTAATGAAAATCTTTATTAAAAACGTCCTACTTACTCTTTCCACAGACGTTGACAGTCAGTTCAGAAACGGTGATTTCTTTCGTTTCGTCCTCAGGAATAAGCGTGATGACGACTTTGTCTCCGAACAGATTTTCCGGCAAAAAGTTTTGCTAAGACATGAACGTAATGTGACTTTAAATATGTTGAAAATATATTTCCATCAAGTCACAAAATATTGTTTTTTATTAAACTAAAAGTGCTTTTTCCAGCTAAAACACACCTCTTGACCGGTTGGAGTTGGAAGCTTATCGAACGTCTTGACGACATCACCATTATTTTCAACTGTTACAACAACTTGTTTGACGTTTTCGGGTTTGAGTAGAACGTCCATAATTGTTTTGGAATCTTCCTGCGTGATTGTGATTACAACTTCGTTTGCTGGATTGAACGTCAACGGAAATTCCGGATTCTCGACGAAAGGAGTCGTCTCTACTTTTGTACCTGGTTTATCGATGATCTGCTCAACCTCGCACCTTGTCGGTTCTAATAAAGAGAAATAATTGATCGTTTAGTTTGTGGACACGCTTCACCGTTTGGCTAAATATTAGAAGCATACTAGTTGGAATTGGAGCGGTTGAAACAACAGTGCCTCCCTCAGTGGTCCCTTTTGTCGTTTTAGCTTTGAAAATTAATTATTGATTATTTATTCTTGTTTTTTTCATCAAAATCTTTTGAAAAAAAGGACTCGTCACACATATTGCTTTAAGAAACTAACCTCCACCAGTAGTAGTCTTGCCCGTTGTACCTATGAAAACAAAAAACAATTTGTTTAAACAAAATTGAGCAAAGTCATTTACGCGTGCTACAAGTAACAGGCAGAATGATTACCTGGTGTTGTAACCTTTCCTGGTGTTGTAACCTCTCCTGGTGTTGTAACCTCTCCTGGTGTTGTAACCTTTCCTGGTGTTGTAACCTGTCCTGTGGTAGGCTCTAAAAACGAAAAAAATAAATTACAAATCATTAATGAAAATCTTTATTAAAAACGTCCTACTTACTCTTTCCACAGACGTTGACAGTCAGTTCAGAAACGGTGATTTCTTTCGTTTCGTCCTCAGGAATAAGCGTGATGACGACTTTGTCTCCGAACAGATTTTCCGGCAAAAAGTTTTGCTAAGACATGAACGTAATGTGACTTTAAATATGTTGAAAATATATTTCCATCAAGTCACAAAATATTGTTTTTTATTAAACTAAAAGTGCTTTTTCCAGCTAAAACACACCTCTTGACCGGTTGGAGTTGGAAGCTTATCGAACGTCTTGACGACATCACCATTATTTTCAACTGTTACAACAACTTGTTTGACGTTTTCGGGTTTGAGTAGAACGTCCATAATTGTTTTGGAATCTTCCTGCGTGATTGTGATTACAACTTCGTTTGCTGGATTGAACGTCAACGGAAATTCCGGATTCTCGACGAAAGGAGTCGTCTCTACTTTTGTACCTGGTTTATCGATGATCTGCTCAACCTCGCACCTTGTCGGTTCTAATAAAGAGAAATAATTGATCGTTTAGTTTGTGGACACGCTTCACCGTTTGGCTAAATATTAGAAGCATACTAGTTGGAATTGGAGCGGTTGAAACAACAGTGCCTCCCTCAGTGGTCCCTTTTGTCGTTTTAGCTTTGAAAATTAATTATTGATTATTTATTCTTGTTTTTTTCATCAAAATCTTTTGAAAAAAAGGACTCGTCACACATATTGCTTTAAGAAACTAACCTCCACCAGTAGTAGTCTTGCCCGTTGTACCTATGAAAACAAAAAACAATTTGTTTAAACAAAATTGAGCAAAGTCATTTACGCGTGCTACAAGTAACAGGCAGAATGATTACCTGGTGTTGTAACCTTTCCTGGTGTTGTAACCTCTCCTGGTGTTGTAACCTCTCCTGGTGTTGTAACCTTTCCTGGTGTTGTAACCTGTCCTGGGGTAGAAACTAAAAGCGAAAAAAATAAATTACAAATCATTAATGAAAATCTTTATTAAAAACGTCCTACTTACTCTTTCCACAGACGTTGACAGTCAGTTCAGAAACGGTGATTTCTTTCGTTTCGTCCTCAGGAATAAGCGTGATGACGACTTTGTCTCCGAACAGATTTTCCGGCAAAAAGTTTTGCTAAGACATGAACGTAATGTGACTTTAAATATGTTGAAAATATATTTCCATCAAGTCACAAAATATTGTTTTTTATTAAACTAAAAGTGCTTTTTCCAGCTAAAACACACCTCTTGACCGGTTGGAGTTGGAAGCTTATCGAACGTCTTGACGACATCACCATTATTTTCAACTGTTACAACAACTTGTTTGACGTTTTCGGGTTTGAGTAGAACGTCCATAATTGTTTTGGAATCTTCCTGCGTGATTGTGATTACAACTTCGTTTGCTGGATTGAACGTCAACGGAAATTCCGGATTCTCGACGAAAGGAGTCGTCTCTACGTTTGTACCTGGTTTATCGATGATCTGCTCAACCTCGCACCTTGTCGGTTCTAATAAAGAGAAATAATTGATCGTTTAGTTTGTGGACACGCTTCACCGTTTGGCTAAATATTAGAAGCATACTAGTTGGAATTGGAGCGGTTGAAACAACAGTGCCTCCCTCAGTGGTCCCTTTTGTCGTTTTAGCTTTGAAAATTAATTATTGATAATTTATTCTTGTTTTTTTCATCAAAATCTTTTGAAAAAAAGGACTCGTCACACATATTGCTTTAAGAAACTAACCTCCACCAGTAGTAGTCTTGCCCGTTGTACCTATAAAAACAAAAAACAATTTGTTTAAACAAAATTGAGCAAAGTCATTTACGCGTGCTACAAGTAACAGGCAGAATGATTACCTGGTGTTGTAACCTTTCCTGGTGTTGTAACCTCTCCTGGTGTTGTAACCTTTCCTGGTGTTGTAACCTGTCCTGGGGTAGAAACTAAAAGCGAAAAAAATTACAAATCATTAATGAAAATCTTTATTAAAAACGTCCTACTTACTCTTTCCACAGACGTTGACAGTCAGTTCAGAAACGGTGATTTCTTTCGTTTCGTCCTCAGGAATAAGCGTGATGACGACTTTGTCTCCGAACAGATTTTCCGGCAAAAAGTTTTGCTAAGACATGAACGTAATGTGACTTTAAATATGTTGAAAATATATTTCCATCAAGTCACAAAATATTGTTTTTTATTAAACTAAAAGTGCTTTTTCCAGCTAAAACACACCTCTTGACCGGTTGGAGTTGGAAGCTTATCGAACGTCTTGACGACATCACCATTATTTTCAACTGTTACAACAACTTGTTTGACGTTTTCGGGTTTGAGTAGAACGTCCATAATTGTTTTGGAATCTTCCTGCGTGATTGTGATTACAACTTCGTTTGCTGGATTGAACGTCAACGGAAATTCCGGATTCTCGACGAAAGGAGTCGTCTCTACTTTTGTACCTGGTTTATCGATGATCTGCTCAACCTCGCACCTTGTCGGTTCTAATAAAGAGAAATAATTGATCGTTTAGTTTGTGGACACGCTTCACCGTTTGGCTAAATATTAGAAGCATACTAGTTGGAATTGGAGCGGTTGAAACAACAGTGCCTCCCTCAGTGGTCCCTTTTGTCGTTTTAGCTTTGAAAATTAATTATTGATTATTTATTCTTGTTTTTTTCATCAAAATCTTTTGAAAAAAAGGACTCGTCACACATATTGCTTTAAGAAACTAACCTCCACCAGTAGTAGTCTTGCCCGTTGTACCTATGAAAACAAAAAACAATTTGTTTAAACAAAATTGAGCAAAGTCATTTACGCGTGCTACAAGTAACAGGCAGAATGATTACCTGGTGTTGTAACCTTTCCTGGTGTTGTAACCTCTCCTGGTGTTGTAACCTCTCCTGGTGTTGTAACCTTTCCTGGTGTTGTAACCTGTCCTGGGGTAGAAACTAAAAGCGAAAAAAATAAATTACAAATCATTAATGAAAATCTTTATTAAAAACGTCCTACTTACTCTTTCCACAGACGTTGACAGTCAGTTCAGAAACGGTGATTTCTTTCGTTTCGTCCTCAGGAATAAGCGTGATGACGACTTTGTCTCCGAACAGATTTTCCGGCAAAAAGTTTTGCTAAGACATGAACGTAATGTGACTTTAAATATGTTGAAAATATATTTCCATCAAGTCACAAAATATTGTTTTTTATTAAACTAAAAGTGCTTTTTCCAGCTAAAACACACCTCTTGACCGGTTGGAGTTGGAAGCTTATCGAACGTCTTGACGACATCACCATTATTTTCAACTGTTACAACAACTTGTTTGACGTTTTCGGGTTTGAGTAGAACGTCCATAATTGTTTTGGAATCTTCCTGCGTGATTGTGATTACAACTTCGTTTGCTGGATTGAACGTCAACGGAAATTCCGGATTCTCGACGAAAGGAGTCGTCTCTACTTTTGTACCTGGTTTATCGATGATCTGCTCAACCTCGCACCTTGTCGGTTCTAATAAAGAGAAATAATTGATCGTTTAGTTTGTGGACACGCTTCACCGTTTGGCTAAATATTAGAAGCATACTAGTTGGAATTGGAGCGGTTGAAACAACAGTGCCTCCCTCAGTGGTCCCTTTTGTCGTTTTAGCTTTGAAAATTAATTATTGATTATTTATTCTTGTTTTTTTCATCAAAATCTTTTGAAAAAAAGGACTCGTCACACATATTGCTTTAAGAAACTAACCTCCACCAGTAGTAGTCTTGCCCGTTGTACCTATGAAAACAAAAAACAATTTGTTTAAACAAAATTGAGCAAAGTCATTTACGCGTGCTACAAGTAACAGGCAGAATGATTACCTGGTGTTGTAACCTTTCCTGGTGTTGTAACCTCTCCTGGTGTTGTAACCTCTCCTGGTGTTGTAACCTTTCCTGGTGTTGTAACCTGTCCTGGGGTAGAAACTAAAAGCGAAAAAAATAAATTACAAATCATTAATGAAAATCTTTATTAAAAACGTCCTACTTACTCTTTCCACAGACGTTGACAGTCAGTTCAGAAACGGTGATTTCTTTCGTTTCGTCCTCAGGAATAAGCGTGATGACGACTTTGTCTCCGAACAGATTTTCCGGCAAAAAGTTTTGCTAAGACATGAACGTAATGTGACTTTAAATATGTTGAAAATATATTTCCATCAAGTCACAAAATATTGTTTTTTATTAAACTAAAAGTGCTTTTTCCAGCTAAAACACACCTCTTGACCGGTTGGAGTTGGAAGCTTATCGAACGTCTTGACGACATCACCATTATTTTCAACTGTTACAACAACTTGTTTGACGTTTTCGGGTTTGAGTAGAACGTCCATAATTGTTTTGGAATCTTCCTGCGTGATTGTGATTACAACTTCGTTTGCTGGATTGAACGTCAACGGAAATTCCGGATTCTCGACGAAAGGAGTCGTCTCTACTTTTGTACCTGGTTTATCGATGATCTGCTCAACCTCGCACCTTGTCGGTTCTAATAAAGAGAAATAATTGATCGTTTAGTTTGTGGACACGCTTCACCGTTTGGCTAAATATTAGAAGCATACTAGTTGGAATTGGAGCGGTTGAAACAACAGTGCCTCCCTCAGTGGTCCCTTTTGTCGTTTTAGCTTTGAAAATTAATTATTGATAATTTATTCTTGTTTTTTTCATCAAAATCTTTTGAAAAAAAGGACTCGTCACACATATTGCTTTAAGAAACTAACCTCCACCAGTAGTAGTCTTGCCCGTTGTACCTATGAAAACAAAAAACAATTTGTTTAAACAAAATTGAGCAAAGTCATTTACGCGTGCTACAAGTAACAGGCAGAATGATTACCTGGTGTTGTAACCTTTCCTGGTGTTGTAACCTCTCCTGGTGTTGTAACCTTTCCTGGTGTTGTAACCTGTCCTGGGGTAGAAACTAAAAGCGAAAAAAATAAATTACAAATCATTAATGAAAATCTTTATTAAAAACGTCCTACTTACTCTTTCCACAGACGTTGACAGTCAGTTCAGAAACGGTGATTTCTTTCGTTTCGTCCTCAGGAATAAGCGTGATGACGACTTTGTCTCCGAACAGATTTTCCGGCAAAAAGTTTTGCTAAGACATGAACGTAATGTGACTTTAAATATGTTGAAAATATATTTCCATCAAGTCACAAAATATTGTTTTTTATTAAACTAAAAGTGCTTTTTCCAGCTAAAACACACCTCTTGACCGGTTGGAGTTGGAAGCTTATCGAACGTCTTGACGACATCACCATTATTTTCAACTGTTACAACAACTTGTTTGACGTTTTCGGGTTTGAGTAGAACGTCCATAATTGTTTTGGAATCTTCCTGCGTGATTGTGATTACAACTTCGTTTGCTGGATTGAACGTCAACGGAAATTCCGGATTCTCGACGAAAGGAGTCGTCTCTACTTTTGTACCTGGTTTATCGATGATCTGCTCAACCTCGCACCTTGTCGGTTCTAATAAAGAGAAATAATTGATCGTTTAGTTTGTGGACACGCTTCACCGTTTGGCTAAATATTAGAAGCATACTAGTTGGAATTGGAGCGGTTGAAACAACAGTGCCTCCCTCAGTGGTCCCTTTTGTCGTTTTAGCTTTGAAAATTAATTATTGATAATTTATTCTTGTTTTTTTCATCAAAATCTTTTGAAAAAAAGGACTCGTCACACATATTGCTTTAAGAAACTAACCTCCACCAGTAGTAGTCTTGCCCGTTGTACCTATGAAAACAAAAAACAATTTGTTTAAACAAAATTGAGCAAAGTCATTTACGCGTGCTACAAGTAACAGGCAGAATGATTACCTGGTGTTGTAACCTTTCCTGGTGTTGTAACCTCTCCTGGTGTTGTAACCTTTCCTGGTGTTGTAACCTGTCCTGGGGTAGAAACTAAAAGCGAAAAAAATAAATTACAAATCATTAATGAAAATCTTTATTAAAAACGTCCTACTTACTCTTTCCACAGACGTTGACAGTCAGTTCAGAAACGGTGATTTCTTTCGTTTCGTCCTCAGGAATAAGCGTGATGACGACTTTGTCTCCGAACAGATTTTCCGGCAAAAAGTTTTGCTAAGACATGAACGTAATGTGACTTTAAATATGTTGAAAATATATTTCCATCAAGTCACAAAATATTGTTTTTTATTAAACTAAAAGTGCTTTTTCCAGCTAAAACACACCTCTTGACCGGTTGGAGTTGGAAGCTTATCGAACGTCTTGACGACATCACCATTATTTTCAACTGTTACAACAACTTGTTTGACGTTTTCGGGTTTGAGTAGAACGTCCATAATTGTTTTGGAATCTTCCTGCGTGATTGTGATTACAACTTCGTTTGCTGGATTGAACGTCAACGGAAATTCCGGATTCTCGACGAAAGGAGTCGTCTCTACTTTTGTACCTGGTTTATCGATGATCTGCTCAACCTCGCACCTTGTCGGTTCTAATAAAGAGAAATAATTGATCGTTTAGTTTGTGGACACGCTTCACCGTTTGGCTAAATATTAGAAGCATACTAGTTGGAATTGGAGCGGTTGAAACAACAGTGCCTCCCTCAGTGGTCCCTTTTGTCGTTTTAGCTTTGAAAATTAATTATTGATAATTTATTCTTGTTTTTTTCATCAAAATCTTTTGAAAAAAAGGACTCGTCACACATATTGCTTTAAGAAACTAACCTCCACCAGTAGTAGTCTTGCCCGTTGTACCTATGAAAACAAAAAACAATTTGTTTAAACAAAATTGAGCAAAGTCATTTACGCGTGCTACAAGTAACAGGCAGAATGATTACCTGGTGTTGTAACCTTTCCTGGTGTTGTAACCTCTCCTGGTGTTGTAACCTTTCCTGGTGTTGTAACCTGTCCTGGGGTAGAAACTAAAAGCGAAAAAAATAAATTACAAATCATTAATGAAAATCTTTATTAAAAACGTCCTACTTACTCTTTCCACAGACGTTGACAGTCAGTTCAGAAACGGTGATTTCTTTCGTTTCGTCCTCAGGAATAAGCGTGATGACGACTTTGTCTCCGAACAGATTTTCCGGCAAAAAGTTTTGCTAAGACATGAACGTAATGTGACTTTAAATATGTTGAAAATATATTTCCATCAAGTCACAAAATATTGTTTTTTATTAAACTAAAAGTGCTTTTTCCAGCTAAAACACACCTCTTGACCGGTTGGAGTTGGAAGCTTATCGAACGTCTTGACGACATCACCATTATTTTCAACTGTTACAACAACTTGTTTGACGTTTTCGGGTTTGAGTAGAACGTCCATAATTGTTTTGGAATCTTCCTGCGTGATTGTGATTACAACTTCGTTTGCTGGATTGAACGTCAACGGAAATTCCGGATTCTCGACGAAAGGAGTCGTCTCTACTTTTGTACCTGGTTTATCGATGATCTGCTCAACCTCGCACCTTGTCGGTTCTAATAAAGAGAAATAATTGATCGTTTAGTTTGTGGACACGCTTCACCGTTTGGCTAAATATTAGAAGCATACTAGTTGGAATTGGAGCGGTTGAAACAACAGTGCCTCCCTCAGTGGTCCCTTTTGTCGTTTTAGCTTTGAAAATTAATTATTGATAATTTATTCTTGTTTTTTTCATCAAAATCTTTTGAAAAAAAGGACTCGTCACACATATTGGTTTAAGAAACTAACCTCCACCAGTAGTAGTCTTGCCCGTTGTACCTATGAAAACAAAAAACAATTTGTTTAAACAAAATTGAGCAAAGTCATTTACGCGTGCTACAAGTAACAGGCAGAATGATTACCTGGTGTTGTAACCTTTCCTGGTGTTGTAACCTCTCCTGGTGTTGTAACCTCTCCTGGTGTTGTAACCTTTCCTGGTGTTGTAACCTGTCCTGGGGTAGAAACTAAAAGCGAAAAAAATAAATTACAAATCATTAATGAAAATCTTTATTAAAAACGTCCTACTTACTCTTTCCACAGACGTTGACAGTCAGTTCAGAAACGGTGATTTCTTTCGTTTCGTCCTCAGGAATAAGCGTGATGACGACTTTGTCTCCGAACAGATTTTCCGGCAAAAAGTTTTGCTAAGACATGAACGTAATGTGACTTTAAATATGTTGAAAATATATTTCCATCAAGTCACAAAATATTGTTTTTTATTAAACTAAAAGTGCTTTTTCCAGCTAAAACACACCTCTTGACCGGTTGGAGTTGGAAGCTTATCGAACGTCTTGACGACATCACCATTATTTTCAACTGTTACAACAACTTGTTTGACGTTTTCGGGTTTGAGTAGAACGTCCATAATTGTTTTGGAATCTTCCTGCGTGATTGTGATTACAACTTCGTTTGCTGGATTGAACGTCAACGGAAATTCCGGATTCTCGACGAAAGGAGTCGTCTCTACTTTTGTACCTGGTTTATCGATGATCTGCTCAACCTCGCACCTTGTCGGTTCTAATAAAGAGAAATAATTGATCGTTTAGTTTGTGGACACGCTTCACCGTTTGGCTAAATATTAGAAGCATACTAGTTGGAATTGGAGCGGTTGAAACAACAGTGCCTCCCTCAGTGGTCCCTTTTGTCGTTTTAGCTTTGAAAATTAATTATTGATAATTTATTCTTGTTTTTTTCATCAAAATCTTTTGAAAAAAAGGACTCGTCACACATATTGCTTTAAGAAACTAACCTCCACCAGTAGTAGTCTTGCCCGTTGTACCTATGAAAACAAAAAACAATTTGTTTAAACAAAATTGAGCAAAGTCATTTACGCGTGCTACAAGTAACAGGCAGAATGATTACCTGGTGTTGTAACCTTTCCTGGTGTTGTAACCTCTCCTGGTGTTGTAACCTTTCCTGGTGTTGTAACCTGTCCTGGGGTAGAAACTAAAAGCGAAAAAAATAAATTACAAATCATTAATGAAAATCTTTATTAAAAACGTCCTACTTACTCTTTCCACAGACGTTGACAGTCAGTTCAGAAACGGTGATTTCTTTCGTTTCGTCCTCAGGAATAAGCGTGATGACGACTTTGTCTCCGAACAGATTTTCCGGCAAAAAGTTTTGCTAAGACATGAACGTAATGTGACTTTAAATATGTTGAAAATATATTTCCATCAAGTCACAAAATATTGTTTTTTATTAAACTAAAAGTGCTTTTTCCAGCTAAAACACACCTCTTGACCGGTTGGAGTTGGAAGCTTATCGAACGTCTTGACGACATCACCATTATTTTCAACTGTTACAACAACTTGTTTGACGTTTTCGGGTTTGAGTAGAACGTCCATAATTGTTTTGGAATCTTCCTGCGTGATTGTGATTACAACTTCGTTTGCTGGATTGAACGTCAACGGAAATTCCGGATTCTCGACGAAAGGAGTCGTCTCTACTTTTGTACCTGGTTTATCGATGATCTGCTCAACCTCGCACCTTGTCGGTTCTAATAAAGAGAAATAATTGATCGTTTAGTTTGTGGACACGCTTCACCGTTTGGCTAAATATTAGAAGCATACTAGTTGGAATTGGAGCGGTTGAAACAACAGTGCCTCCCTCAGTGGTCCCTTTTGTCGTTTTAGCTTTGAAAATTAATTATTGATAATTTATTCTTGTTTTTTTCATCAAAATCTTTTGAAAAAAAGGACTCGTCACACATATTGCTTTAAGAAACTAACCTCCACCAGTAGTAGTCTTGCCCGTTGTACCTATGAAAACAAAAAACAATTTGTTTAAACAAAATTGAGCAAAGTCATTTACGCGTGCTACAAGTAACAGGCAGAATGATTACCTGGTGTTGTAACCTTTCCTGGTGTTGTAACCTCTCCTGGTGTTGTAACCTTTCCTGGTGTTGTAACCTGTCCTGGGGTAGAAACTAAAAGCGAAAAAAATAAATTACAAATCATTAATGAAAATCTTTATTAAAAACGTCCTACTTACTCTTTCCACAGACGTTGACAGTCAGTTCAGAAACGGTGATTTCTTTCGTTTCGTCCTCAGGAATAAGCGTGATGACGACTTTGTCTCCGAACAGATTTTCCGGCAAAAAGTTTTGCTAAGACATGAACGTAATGTGACTTTAAATATGTTGAAAATATATTTCCATCAAGTCACAAAATATTGTTTTTTATTAAACTAAAAGTGCTTTTTCCAGCTAAAACACACCTCTTGACCGGTTGGAGTTGGAAGCTTATCGAACGTCTTGACGACATCACCATTATTTTCAACTGTTACAACAACTTGTTTGACGTTTTCGGGTTTGAGTAGAACGTCCATAATTGTTTTGGAATCTTCCTGCGTGATTGTGATTACAACTTCGTTTGCTGGATTGAACGTCAACGGAAATTCCGGATTCTCGACGAAAGGAGTCGTCTCTACTTTTGTACCTGGTTTATCGATGATCTGCTCAACCTCGCACCTTGTCGGTTCTAATAAAGAGAAATAATTGATCGTTTAGTTTGTGGACACGCTTCACCGTTTGGCTAAATATTAGAAGCATACTAGTTGGAATTGGAGCGGTTGAAACAACAGTGCCTCCCTCAGTGGTCCCTTTTGTCGTTTTAGCTTTGAAAATTAATTATTGATAATTTATTCTTGTTTTTTTCATCAAAATCTTTTGAAAAAAAGGACTCGTCACACATATTGCTTTAAGAAACTAACCTCCACCAGTAGTAGTCTTGCCCGTTGTACCTATGAAAACAAAAAACAATTTGTTTAAACAAAATTGAGCAAAGTCATTTACGCGTGCTACAAGTAACAGGCAGAATGATTACCTGGTGTTGTAACCTTTCCTGGTGTTGTAACCTCTCCTGGTGTTGTAACCTCTCCTGGTGTTGTAACCTTTCCTGGTGTTGTAACCTGTCCTGGGGTAGAAACTAAAAGCGAAAAAAATAAATTACAAATCATTAATGAAAATCTTTATTAAAAACGTCCTACTTACTCTTTCCACAGACGTTGACAGTCAGTTCAGAAACGGTGATTTCTTTCGTTTCGTCCTCAGGAATAAGCGTGATGACGACTTTGTCTCCGAACAGATTTTCCGGCAAAAAGTTTTGCTAAGACATGAACGTAATGTGACTTTAAATATGTTGAAAATATATTTCCATCAAGTCACAAAATATTGTTTTTTATTAAACTAAAAGTGCTTTTTCCAGCTAAAACACACCTCTTGACCGGTTGGAGTTGGAAGCTTATCGAACGTCTTGACGACATCACCATTATTTTCAACTGTTACAACAACTTGTTTGACGTTTTCGGGTTTGAGTAGAACGTCCATAATTGTTTTGGAATCTTCCTGCGTGATTGTGATTACAACTTCGTTTGCTGGATTGAACGTCAACGGAAATTCCGGATTCTCGACGAAAGGAGTCGTCTCTACTTTTGTACCTGGTTTATCGATGATCTGCTCAACCTCGCACCTTGTCGGTTCTAATAAAGAGAAATAATTGATCGTTTAGTTTGTGGACACGCTTCACCGTTTGGCTAAATATTAGAAGCATACTAGTTGGAATTGGAGCGGTTGAAACAACAGTGCCTCCCTCAGTGGTCCCTTTTGTCGTTTTAGCTTTGAAAATTAATTATTGATTATTTATTCTTGTTTTTTTCATCAAAATCTTTTGAAAAAAAGGACTCGTCACACATATTGCTTTAAGAAACTAACCTCCACCAGTAGTAGTCTTGCCCGTTGTACCTATGAAAACAAAAAACAATTTGTTTAAACAAAATTGAGCAAAGTCATTTACGCGTGCTACAAGTAACAGGCAGAATGATTACCTGGTGTTGTAACCTTTCCTGGTGTTGTAACCTCTCCTGGTGTTGTAACCTCTCCTGGTGTTGTAACCTTTCCTGGTGTTGTAACCTGTCCTGGGGTAGAAACTAAAAGCGAAAAAAATAAATTACAAATCATTAATGAAAATCTTTATTAAAAACGTCCTACTTACTCTTTCCACAGACGTTGACAGTCAGTTCAGAAACGGTGATTTCTTTCGTTTCGTCCTCAGGAATAAGCGTGATGACGACTTTGTCTCCGAACAGATTTTCCGGCAAAAAGTTTTGCTAAGACATGAACGTAATGTGACTTTAAATATGTTGAAAATATATTTCCATCAAGTCACAAAATATTGTTTTTTATTAAACTAAAAGTGCTTTTTCCAGCTAAAACACACCTCTTGACCGGTTGGAGTTGGAAGCTTATCGAACGTCTTGACGACATCACCATTATTTTCAACTGTTACAACAACTTGTTTGACGTTTTCGGGTTTGAGTAGAACGTCCATAATTGTTTTGGAATCTTCCTGCGTGATTGTGATTACAACTTCGTTTGCTGGATTGAACGTCAACGGAAATTCCGGATTCTCGACGAAAGGAGTCGTCTCTACTTTTGTACCTGGTTTATCGATGATCTGCTCAACCTCGCACCTTGTCGGTTCTAATAAAGAGAAATAATTGATCGTTTAGTTTGTGGACACGCTTCACCGTTTGGCTAAATATTAGAAGCATACTAGTTGGAATTGGAGCGGTTGAAACAACAGTGCCTCCCTCAGTGGTCCCTTTTGTCGTTTTAGCTTTGAAAATTAATTATTGATAATTTATTCTTGTTTTTTTCATCAAAATCTTTTGAAAAAAAGGACTCGTCACACATATTGCTTTAAGAAACTAACCTCCACCAGTAGTAGTCTTGCCCGTTGTACCTATGAAAACAAAAAACAATTTGTTTAAACAAAATTGAGCAAAGTCATTTACGCGTGCTACAAGTAACAGGCAGAATGATTACCTGGTGTTGTAACCTTTCCTGGTGTTGTAACCTCTCCTGGTGTTGTAACCTCTCCTGGTGTTGTAACCTTTCCTGGTGTTGTAACCTGTCCTGGGGTAGAAACTAAAAGCGAAAAAAATAAATTACAAATCATTAATGAAAATCTTTATTAAAAACGTCCTACTTACTCTTTCCACAGACGTTGACAGTCAGTTCAGAAACGGTGATTTCTTTCGTTTCGTCCTCAGGAATAAGCGTGATGACGACTTTGTCTCCGAACAGATTTTCCGGCAAAAAGTTTTGCTAAGACATGAACGTAATGTGACTTTAAATATGTTGAAAATATATTTCCATCAAGTCACAAAATATTGTTTTTTATTAAACTAAAAGTGCTTTTTCCAGCTAAAACACACCTCTTGACCGGTTGGAGTTGGAAGCTTATCGAACGTCTTGACGACATCACCATTATTTTCAACTGTTACAACAACTTGTTTGACGTTTTCGGGTTTGAGTAGAACGTCCATAATTGTTTTGGAATCTTCCTGCGTGATTGTGATTACAACTTCGTTTGCTGGATTGAACGTCAACGGAAATTCCGGATTCTCGACGAAAGGAGTCGTCTCTACTTTTGTACCTGGTTTATCGATGATCTGCTCAACCTCGCACCTTGTCGGTTCTAATAAAGAGAAATAATTGATCGTTTAGTTTGTGGACACGCTTCACCGTTTGGCTAAATATTAGAAGCATACTAGTTGGAATTGGAGCGGTTGAAACAACAGTGCCTCCCTCAGTGGTCCCTTTTGTCGTTTTAGCTTTGAAAATTAATTATTGATAATTTATTCTTGTTTTTTTCATCAAAATCTTTTGAAAAAAAGGACTCGTCACACATATTGCTTTAAGAAACTAACCTCCACCAGTAGTAGTCTTGCCCGTTGTACCTATGAAAACAAAAAACAATTTGTTTAAACAAAATTGAGCAAAGTCATTTACGCGTGCTACAAGTAACAGGCAGAATGATTACCTGGTGTTGTAACCTTTCCTGGTGTTGTAACCTCTCCTGGTGTTGTAACCTCTCCTGGTGTTGTAACCTTTCCTGGTGTTGTAACCTGTCCTGGGGTAGAAACTAAAAGCGAAAAAAATAAATTACAAATCATTAGTAAAAATCTTTATTAAAAACGTCCTACTTACTCTTTCCACAGACGTTGACAGTCAGTTCAGAAACGGTGATTTCTTTCGTTTCGTCCTCAGGAATAAGCGTGATGACGACTTTGTCTCCGAACAGATTTTCCGGCAAAAAGTTTTGCTAAGACATGAACGTAATGTGACTTTAAATATGTTGAAAATATATTTCCATCAAGTCACAAAATATTGTTTTTTATTAAACTAAAAGTGCTTTTTCCAGCTAAAACACACCTCTTGACCGGTTGGAGTTGGAAGCTTATCGAACGTCTTGACGACATCACCATTATTTTCAACTGTTACAACAACTTGTTTGACGTTTTCGGGTTTGAGTAGAACGTCCATAATTGTTTTGGAATCTTCCTGCGTGATTGTGATTACAACTTCGTTTGCTGGATTGAACGTCAACGGAAATTCCGGATTCTCGACGAAAGGAGTCGTCTCTACTTTTGTACCTGGTTTATCGATGATCTGCTCAACCTCGCACCTTGTCGGTTCTAATAAAGAGAAATAATTGATCGTTTAGTTTGTGGACACGCTTCACCGTTTGGCTAAATATTAGAAGCATACTAGTTGGAATTGGAGCGGTTGAAACAACAGTGCCTCCCTCAGTGGTCCCTTTTGTCGTTTTAGCTTTGAAAATTAATTATTGATAATTTATTCTTGTTTTTTTCATCAAAATCTTTTGAAAAAAAGGACTCGTCACACATATTGCTTTAAGAAACTAACCTTCACCAGTAGTAGTCTTGCCCGTTGTACCTATGAAAACAAAAAACAATTTGTTTAAACAAAATTGAGCAAAGTCATTTACGCGTGCTACAAGTAACAGGCAGAATGATTACCTGGTGTTGTAACCTTTCCTGGTGTTGTAACCTCTCCTGGTGTTGTAACCTTTCCTGGTGTTGTAACCTGTCCTGGGGTAGAAACTAAAAGCGAAAAAAATAAATTACAAATCATTAGTAAAAATCTTTATTAAAAACGTCCTACTTACTCTTTCCACAGACGTTGACAGTCAGTTCAGAAACGGTGATTTCTTTCGTTTCGTCCTCAGGAATAAGCGTGATGACGACTTTGTCTCCGAACAGATTTTCCGGCAAAAAGTTTTGCTAAGACATGAACGTAATGTGACTTTAAATATGTTGAAAATATATTTCCATCAAGTCACAAAATATTGTTTTTTATTAAACTAAAAGTGCTTTTTCCAGCTAAAACACACCTCTTGACCGGTTGGAGTTGGAAGCTTATCGAACGTCTTGACGACATCACCATTATTTTCAACTGTTACAACAACTTGTTTGACGTTTTCGGGTTTGAGTAGAACGTCCATAATTGTTTTGGAATCTTCCTGCGTGATTGTGATTACAACTTCGTTTGCTGGATTGAACGTCAACGGAAATTCCGGATTCTCGACGAAAGGAGTCGTCTCTACTTTTGTACCTGGTTTATCGATGATCTGCTCAACCTCGCACCTTGTCGGTTCTAATAAAGAGAAATAATTGATCGTTTAGTTTGTGGACACGCTTCACCGTTTGGCTAAATATTAGAAGCATACTAGTTGGAATTGGAGCGGTTGAAACAACAGTGCCTCCCTCAGTGGTCCCTTTTGTCGTTTTAGCTTTGAAAATTAATTATTGATAATTTATTCTTGTTTTTTTCATCAAAATCTTTTGAAAAAAAGGACTCGTCACACATATTGCTTTAAGAAACTAACCTTCACCAGTAGTAGTCTTGCCCGTTGTACCTATGAAAACAAAAAACAATTTGTTTAAACAAAATTGAGCAAAGTCATTTACGCGTGCTACAAGTAACAGGCAGAATGATTACCTGGTGTTGTAACCTTTCCTGGTGTTGTAACCTCTCCTGGTGTTGTAACCTTTCCTGGTGTTGTAACCTGTCCTGGGGTAGAAACTAAAAGCGAAAAAAATAAATTACAAATCATTAGTAAAAATCTTTATTAAAAACGTCCTACTTACTCTTTCCACAGACGTTGACAGTCAGTTCAGAAACGGTGATTTCTTTCGTTTCGTCCTCAGGAATAAGCGTGATGACGACTTTGTCTCCGAACAGATTTTCCGGCAAAAAGTTTTGCTAAGACATGAACGTAATGTGACTTTAAATATGTTGAAAATATATTTCCATCAAGTCACAAAATATTGTTTTTTATTAAACTAAAAGTGCTTTTTCCAGCTAAAACACACCTCTTGACCGGTTGGAGTTGGAAGCTTATCGAACGTCTTGACGACATCACCATTATTTTCAACTGTTACAACAACTTGTTTGACGTTTTCGGGTTTGAGTAGAACGTCCATAATTGTTTTGGAATCTTCCTGCGTGATTGTGATTACAACTTCGTTTGCTGGATTGAACGTCAACGGAAATTCCGGATTCTCGACGAAAGGAGTCGTCTCTACTTTTGTACCTGGTTTATCGATGATCTGCTCAACCTCGCACCTTGTCGGTTCTAATAAAGAGAAATAATTGATCGTTTAGTTTGTGGACACGCTTCACCGTTTGGCTAAATATTAGAAGCATACTAGTTGGAATTGGAGCGGTTGAAACAACAGTGCCTCCCTCAGTGGTCCCTTTTGTCGTTTTAGCTTTGAAAATTAATTATTGATAATTTATTCTTGTTTTTTTCATCAAAATCTTTTGAAAAAAAGGACTCGTCACACATATTGCTTTAAGAAACTAACCTTCACCAGTAGTAGTCTTGCCCGTTGTACCTATGAAAACAAAAAACAATTTGTTTAAACAAAATTGAGCAAAGTCATTTACGCGTGCTACAAGTAACAGGCAGAATGATTACCTGGTGTTGTAACCTTTCCTGGTGTTGTAACCTCTCCTGGTGTTGTAACCTTTCCTGGTGTTGTAACCTGTCCTGGGGTAGAAACTAAAAGCGAAAAAAATAAATTACAAATCATTAGTAAAAATCTTTATTAAAAACGTCCTACTTACTCTTTCCACAGACGTTGACAGTCAGTTCAGAAACGGTGATTTCTTTCGTTTCGTCCTCAGGAATAAGCGTGATGACGACTTTGTCTCCGAACAGATTTTCCGGCAAAAAGTTTTGCTAAGACATGAACGTAATGTGACTTTAAATATGTTGAAAATATATTTCCATCAAGTCACAAAATATTGTTTTTTATTAAACTAAAAGTGCTTTTTCGAGCTAAAACACACCTCTTGACCGGTTGGAGTTGGAAGCTTATCGAACGTCTTGACGACATCACCATTATTTTCAACTGTTACAACAACTTGTTTGACGTTTTCGGGTTTGAGTAGAACGTCCATAATTGTTTTGGAATCTTCCTGCGTGATTGTGATTACAACTTCGTTTGCTGGATTGAACGTCAACGGAAATTCCGGATTCTCGACGAAAGGAGTCGTCTCTACTTTTGTACCTGGTTTATCGATGATCTGCTCAACCTCGCACCTTGTCGGTTCTAATAAAGAGAAATAATTGATCGTTTAGTTTGTGGACACGCTTCACCGTTTGGCTAAATATTAGAAGCATACTAGTTGGAATTGGAGCGGTTGAAACAACAGTGCCTCCCTCAGTGGTCCCTTTTGTCGATGTAGCTATGAAAAATTGATTATATATAATGCATGCTTGTTTTTTTTATCAAAAACTTAAAAAAAACCGACTCATCACACGCATTGTTTTGTTTCATCAAAAATATTTGACAAAAACTGATATTACTTTAAAAACTAACCTTTGCCTGTAGGTTTGCCCGTAGTATTAATTAATTAATTATAAGTCATGCTTGTTTTTTTAAGCAAAATCTTTTTAAAAAAGCGACGACATTGCGTTAAAAAACAATTTGTTTAAACAAACTCCAATTATACATCAATAATACGGCACAGCTTTGAAATATACACAGCAGCGATATGAATGAATCGCGATCCACGCATTACCTACATGTGTATCTAAAATCAAGATGGGTTAAACCCCATTAATAATAGTCACAAAACTGTTATCTATTTGCCGACCAGTAAATATTGAAAGGTTAAGTTAGACTGAGCAGCGTGAGTGATTTTATTGTTTAATGGACTTACAAACATTATATTTAAGTAGAATGAATTTTTTTCTTGTGTCTAATATTTGTGAAATATTACTATAGGTAAAATTAGTCACCTGCAGTTTTTGTAGTTGTCGTTTCTTCACCTGTTACTAGTTTTCCTGTAAAAAAGGTTGTACACGTTGTCACTTCCAGAACCAATTTTGTTTAATACAATTTGAAATTTTCAGATGACAGTGATGCCTTTTTCGAAATCTTATAGCTTGTAAATGCAGATATATGACTACATGAATCAATAAAGTTTTTTTAGTTGAATTTAAAAATCATGATTTTCACAGTTTTAAAATATTGTGTGATGTTTCAGAATAACTTTCGGTTTAAAATAAAAATAAATGCGACATATATAAAAGTTTAGTTGGGGAACCCCATTACAAGATTTGTATGGTCTAAACTTTAAAATGATTATGCAATTATTACCTTGTGTATATGTTCTTGTTTCTACGATAATTGTCGGAATTGTTGTCAGCGGTTTTTCTGAGGACGTTGGTTTTCCAGTTATGGGCGGAGCTGTGTTTTGTTAAATCTGATTATTTTTATGAACTTAAAAAGCCTATAAGACTCATTCTAAACAACTACGTTACTAAAATGAGTTAATTCATTATATGAATAAATAAGTAAACGATTTTTGTTATAATTATTTAATATCTGTTGAGGTTAGAGTTTGCAGTAGAAGCATATGCTTGATCAAAAGATTATATTTAAGTAGCTTTTTTACGTCGAAAATGTTTGAAAAAAAAATTTAAACACACGAAAACATTTTTTTTTCAAACTTTTCAATTACTAACATGTCGTGGCAACTTGAGTTGTTGATTCACTCGGGATGTCTGTTAAAATTATAACACTTTTTTACATACTGAATTAGGCATATGAACTAGCCAAAAGTGCTAAAAGTTTTATTCCTTCAACTGAAACTAAAACTAAAACAAACTTACACTCTCGGCAGGTGCCGATTCCCAGTATCTTCACTACCATTGGCTTGGACTTGTCATTGCGCGTGACTGTCATTTCGATTTGTGTAACGTTTATAACAGCCATGATCTTGAGAACCTGCAGAAAGTAAAAATAACAGTCAATGTAATTTTTACAAAAAAAACTTCGGAAAATATTTTTTAACACTGTAGAATTTAGTAATTCTGCTATTTTTGCACTCTGGATGTTAACAGTAGCAAAACTAAACTAAGTAAGATTAATGATATTATAAATATGCAAGCTATTTAGTTTTATAAATTTTTACTGGTAACGTTTGTCTGCCACCATAAAAATATTTATCCACTTTGCAAACAGCCCAATAAAGCAAAAGAACTTTAAAAAACACTAATTTAATAAACCTCAACCTATCACTTTAATCACTACCATGTTTTTGTCTAAATACATTTTGGGTAACATTATTTCTCAATAACTCGGTTAAGTAATAGTTCATCAGACTACTTGACTAGGAGTAAAAAATCAATAAAGAGCCAGTTGAGGGGGGGTTAATGCATCCAATTTGCAGACACCAGGCAGTCAAGTCTAGCACAACACATGCTGGTAAGTGCCAGTTTCCCATCTGCGAATGAGGTTTGGTACATTAAAAAAAAACCTTGTCATCCTATATGCTCGAAAAGTTCCTGGCGTTAGATTGTACGTTCTTAACTAAATGCAGCACCCCACTGCAAAACTGCACTTCAAAAATAACACAAATTGTTCATCAATTAAGTTAATGTCAATACACCTTGTTATCTTTTGGCTGAGAGAAAATCGAAAGCCTTCCCTTGGGTTGCTCCACTGTCTTTGAAAGAAGCTGAGCTTTTTTACCGTTTTCCACTGTAAAATTCATAGTGAGAAGAACCGCAGGTTCGGCAAACTCGATCAAGATTTCTGCTTTTTCAGTGGATCCCGGTGGGAATGTAAAGAGTCGTTCTTCCACCATCACGGTCTCTGGCGTAGTTGAGAACTTTACCAGTTCTCTGTCATTTAGTACTATGTCTTTACATTTCAGCTCTTCTAGGATTATCTCTGCAAAAGTATTTGCAACAAATGAGTCGTAGAATTGTCGTTACAGATTTACGCTAATCATTCGTCGCAAAAATTAAGATGTAATTTTTACCTGACGTCGTCATCGGTCCCGTGAACGGAGCTGCAAAAATATTTCGATGCCACTTATGTAAAAAAAAACTAATTTTCAATTCAAATACTCCTATTAGTAACAATTACTCACTCGTTATAGTTGGAGTTGGAGTTGTACCTTTAGTGTAAACAAATAGTTATATATGCATTGTTATAAAATTATTATCTGGCAATCTGACTCATTAGTGACAAAACAGATGTTCAACATTAATGGTGTGAGGAATGTTACCTGTAACTACAGGACCACATATCAAAACTTCCAGATCTGTAATGGTTGAAACTGGTTCTCCATCTTTCGGACCGAATTCAATCAAAACTTCTTTTGCATAAACATTTACCGGGATTGTTACAATCTGTTTAAAAAAATTAAAAAAAAACAATGAAAAAAGAGAACATTCATGTATAGAAAATAATAAAAGATGTAATGAGCAATTAAAATTGTATTGACCATGCTAATTGCATTAATTTGCTAAATTAATTGATTGTGCTACTCATTCCACTGTAAAATTGATAGTACTAAATGACACTAATAGCAACACTATATTACTATGTCATATTATATTTATCCTTTCATTTTTCGGCTTTAAATTTTAATTCATTTTTAATTATTTAATTTCTCTGACGGCTCTCCATGCTTTTGAGAACATTATAAAAAAGCATGTAAATATTTGTGATAATAATAATTCTTAAAAAAAAGAACTCGGACATACTCCATCTTTATCTAGTTTTTCGGTTCTGACTACGTCTGGCATACCGGTATTTTGGAACGTGACAGCAATGGTAGCGATTTGTGAGGCTTTGAATATAACGTTCATCACTTCTGATACATCCATCATCACCACTCGAATGGAAGGCGTATCATATAGACCAAATTGGTAGGTGTTTTCTATTTTTGTATCTGTTCCAGGTATGACTTGTGTGTCGCCAGACTCGATGGTGTTCACCAATCGACAGATGGGAGCGGTAGCTGAAACGAAGTAATAAATTTCACGTTGAGCGTGATTGGTTTGGTTTCTTTTTTTTGTTATTACCTAGTATCTAGGGCACGTTGTTTTTTACCGGATTTGTTTGACACGCGTTAACATCGATAGGTCCAGGCTCACTGTCTTAACACTTAAACCCATCAATTGAATACTACTTCAAACAGGTTAACAATGGGGTTAACACAGATTGACTAGCGCGAGCAATCTAACAATGCGCCCGTACATGTGCAGACTTTAAAAACTTATAGTGGTGTGTAAACTAACATTTAGTGATTAGTTTTGTTTCTTCTTCCGTCGTACCTGCAAATTAAAACATTTTAATAACTTATATGCCTTTAAAAGGGTCTTGTTCTACGAAAGACCAACTTTTTGCAGTGACCGAAGTCGTAGTCTGTGTTTGTGGTGTTGTTCCAGTACCTGAGAAAAGAAATAGGCATTCAAAAATGATCAATAATGTTTATCGAATTGTTAAAAGCAAAATATCACCTGTTGTAATAGTTGTACCCGTAGTAAAGATTTCTGTCGGAATTGTTCCTAGAAATAGATGATTGATATTCAATCAAAAACTTTTTTTACTAATTCATTTTTATTTTAACGGCTTACCTTCTCCGCAGACACGAACGATCAGACTGGTGATGCTAATGCCAAGAGACTTATCTTGCGGTGTAAAGGTCAATAAGACAACATCTCCATTATATTCTCGAGGCAAGTAGTTTTGCTTAAAAGAGACAACAACACCGTTAATTTAATTAAGAAACAAGAAAAATTACAATAGTTATAATTTATAACTGGCATCTGAGTTATAATTTAAAACTTTCATAATTTATAACGTTGCAAGATAACGTGTACACTACCTCTTTGTCAAAGACTGCTGGGTGAGTTTGATCGTAAACCTCCTCATCGTTCTTTGTAATAGATATCTGAACTTCTTTTACGTTATCAGATTTTACTATAACATCCATGATTGTAAAAACACTTTCAAGAGTCACAATAATCTGATAACTCTCAAGTCCAGCAACGAAATCAAATGGAGATTCAACGTTTGGCGTATCTGGAACAGTCTGAATAACAGTTGTGGGTGATTGAACAGCATCAAAAAGAAGACATTTGGAAGGTACTGGAAAAAATAAATCAGTAATAAGTAATCTAAAATTAAACAGACCAAAGCTATACGATGATAAATCCTAACTTGTAACAAACGGGAAAGATGTGCTTGGAACCGAACTTTTAGTGACAGCTTTGGTTGTGGTTATGACTGCAGTAAAACCAGCGAAATGGAATTAAATTATGAAAGATAAGTAACAAATTTTTCAAAAAATGAATAATTAAAGTCTACAATAGAGAACAAAAAGGAATTGTTTCTGACAAACAACTCGGGTTATATTAAAAAATCTAAATTACTAGAAAGTGAATTCTTCACAAAGTTTGGAAACTTTGCGAAATTTATAAAAGAATTAAGACTTTAAATCAAAAACTTAAAAAAAATCAATTCAGAAGGATTACCTGGTGTTGTAGCCTCTCCTGTGGTAGGCTCTAAAAACGAAAAAAATAAATTACAAATCATTAATGATAATCTTTATTAAAAACGTGCTACTTACTCTTTCCACAAACGTTGACAGTCAGTTCAGAAACGGTGATTTCTTTCGTTTCGTCCTCAGGAATAAGCGTGATGACGACTTTGTCTCCGAACAGATTTTCCGGCAAAAAGTTTTGCTAAGACATGAACGTAATGTGACTTTAAATATGTTGAAAATATATTTCCAGCAAGTCACAAAATATTGTTTTTTATTAAACTAAAAGTGCTTTTTCCAGCTAACACACCTCTTGACCGGTTGGAGTTGGAAGCTTATCGAACGTCTTGACGACATCACCATTATTTTCAACTGTTACAACAACTTGTTTGACGTTTTCGGGTTTGAGTAGAACGTCCATTATTGTTTTGGAATCTTCCTGCGTGATTGTGATTACAACTTCGTTTGCTGGATTGAACGTCAACGGAAATTCAGGATTCTCGACGAAAGGAGTCGTCTCTACTTTTGTACCTGGTTTATCGATGATCTGCTCAACCTCGCACCTTGTCGGTTCTAATAAAGAGAAATAATTGATCGTTTAGTTTGTGGACACGCTTCACCGTTTGGCTAAATATTAGAAGCATACTAGTTGGAATTGGAGCGGTTGAAACAACAGTGCCTCCCTCAGTGGTCCCTTTTGTCGTTTTAGCTTTGAAAATTAATTATTGATAATTTATTCTTGTTTTTTTCATCAAAATCTTTTGAAAAAAAGGACTCGTCACACATATTGCTTTAAGAAACTAACCTTCACCAGTAGTAGTCTTGCCCGTTGTACCTATGAAAAGAAAAAACAATTTGTTTAAACAAAATTGAGCAAAGTCATTTACGCGTGCTACAAATAACAGGCAGAATGATTACCTGGTGTTGTAACCTTTCCTGGTGTTGTAACCTCTCCTGGTGTTGTAACCTTTCCTGGTGTTGTAACCTGTCCTGGGGTAGAAACTAAAAGCGAAAAAAATAAATTACAAATCATTAATGAAAATCTTTATTAAAAACGTCCTACTTACTCTTTCCACAGACGTTGACAGTCAGTTCAGAAACGGTAATTTCTTTCGTTTCGTCCTCAGGAATAAGCGTGATGACGACTTTGTCTCCGAACAGATTTTCCGGCAAAAAGTTTTGCTAAGACATGAACGTAATGTGACTTTAAATATGTTGAAAATATATTTCCAGCAAGTCATAAAATATTGTTTTTTATTAAACTAAAAGTGCTTTTTCCAGCTTAAACACACCTCTTGACCGGTTGGAGTTGGAAGCTTATCGAATGTCTTGACGACATCACCATTATTTTCAACTGTTACAACAACTTGTTTGACGTTTTCGGGTTTGAGTAGAACGTCCATTATTGTTTTGGAATCTTCCTGCGTGATCGTGATTACAACGTCGTTTGCTGGATTGAACGTCAACGGAAATTCCGGATTCTCGACGAAAGGAGTCGTCTCTACTTTTGTACCTGGTTTATCGATGATCTGCTCAACCTCGCACCTTGTCGGTTCTAATAAAGAGAAATAATTGATCGTTTAGTTTGTGGACACGCTTCACCGTTTGGCTAAATATTAGAAGCATACTAGTTGGAATTGGAGCGGTTGAAACAACAGTGCCTCCCTCAGTGGTCCCTTTTGTCGTTTTAGCTTTGAAAATTAATTATTGATAATTTATTCTTGTGTTTTTCATCAAAATCTTTTGAAAAAAAGGACTCGTCACACATATTGCTTTAAGAAACTAACCTTCACCAGTAGTAGTCTTGCCCGTTGTACCTATGAAAACAAAAAACAATTTGTTTAAACAAAACTGAGCAAAGTCATTTACGCGTGCTACAAGTAACAGGCAGAATGATTACCTGGTGTTGTAATCTTTCCTGGTGTTGTAACCTCTCCTGGTGTTGTAACCTTTCCTGGTGTTGTAACCTCTCCTGGTGTTGTAACCTTTCCTGGTGTTGTAACCTGTCCTGGGGTAGAAACTAAAAGCGAAAAAAATAAATTACAAATCATTAATGAAAATCTTTATTAAAAACGTCCTACTTACTCTTTCCACAGACGTTGACAGTCAGTTCAGAAACGGTGATTTCTTTCGTTTCGTCCTCAGGAATAAGCGTGATGACGACTTTGTCTCCGAACAGATTTTCCGGCAAAAAGTTTTGCTAAGACATGAACGTAATGTGACTTTAAATATGTTGAAAATATATTTCCAGCAAGTCACAAAATATTGTTTTTTATTAAACTAAAAGTGCTTTTTCCAGCTTAAACACACCTCTTGACCGGTTGGAGTTGGAAGCTTATCGAACGTCTTGACGACATCACCATTATTTTCAACTGTTACAACAACTTGTTTGACGTTTTCGGGTTTGAGTAGAACGTCCATTATTGTTTTGGAATCTTCCTGCGTGATCGTGATTACAACTTCGTTTGCTGGATTGAACGTCAACGGAAATTCCGGATTCACGACGAAAGGAGTCGTCTCTACTTTTGTACCTGGTTTATCGATGATCTGCTCAACCTCGCACCTTGTCGGTTCTAATAAAGAGAAATAATTGATCGTTTAGTTTGTGGACACGCTTCACCGTTTGGCTAAATATTAGAAGCATACTAGTTGGAATTGGAGCGGTTGAAACAACAGTGCCTCCCTCAGTGGTCCCTTTTGTCGTTTTAGCTTTGAAAATTAATTATTGATAATTTATTCTTGTGTTTTTCATCAAAATCTTTTGAAAAAAAGGACTCGTCACACATATTGCTTTAAGAAACTAACCTTCACCAGTAGTAGTCTTGCCCGTTGTACCTATGAAAACAAAAAACAATTTGTTTAAACAAAACTGAGCAAAGTCATTTACGCGTGCTACAAGTAACAGGCAGAATGATTACCTGGTGTTGTAATCTTTCCTGGTGTTGTAACCTCTCCTGGTGTTGTAACCTTTCCTGGTGTTGTAACCTCTCCTGGTGTTGTAACCTTTCCTGGTGTTGTAACCTGTCCTGGGGTAGAAACTAAAAGCGAAAAAAATAAATTACAAATCATTAATGAAAATCTTTATTAAAAACGTCCTACTTACTCTTTCCACAGACGTTGACAGTCAGTTCAGAAACGGTGATTTCTTTCGTTTCGTCCTCAGGAATAAGCGTGATGACGACTTTGTCTCCGAACAGATTTTCCGGCAAAAAGTTTTGCTAAGACATGAACGTAATGTGACTTTAAATATGTTGAAAATATATTTCCAGCAAGTCATAAAATATTGTTTTTTATTAAACTAAAAGTGCTTTTTCCAGCTTAAACACACCTCTTGACCGGTTGGAGTTGGAAGCTTATCAAACGTCTTGACGACATCACCATTATTTTCAACTGTTACAACAACTTGTTTGACGTTTTCGGGTTTGAGTAGAACGTCCATTATTGTTTTGGAATCTTCCTGCGTGATCGTGATTACAACTTCGTTTGCTGGATTGAACGTCAACGGAAATTCCGGATTCTCGACGAAAGGAGTCGTTTCTACTTTTGTACCTGGTTTATCGATGATCTGCTCAACCTCGCACCTTGTCGGTTCTAATAAAGAGAAATAATTGATCGTTTAGTTTGTGGACACGCTTCACCGTTTGGCTAAATATTAGAAGCATACTAGTTGGAATTGGAGCGGTTGAAACAACAGTGCCTCCCTCAGTGGTCCCTTTTGTCGTTTTAGCTTTGAAAATTAATTATTGATAATTTATTCTTGTGTTTTTCATCAAAATCTTTTGAAAAAAAGTACTCGTCACACATATTGCTTTAAGAAACTAACCTTCACCAGTAGTAGTCTTGCCCGTTGTACCTATGAAAACAAAAAACAATTTGTTTAAACAAAATTGAGCAAAGTCATTTAGGCGTGCTACAAGTAACAGGCAGAATGATTACCTGGTGTTGTAACCTTTCCTGGTGTTGTAACCTCTCCTGGTGTTGTAACCTTTCCTGGTGTTGTAACCTGTCCTGGGGTAGAAACTAAAAGCGAAAAAAATAAATTACAAATCATTAATGAAAATCTTTATTAAAAACGTCCTACTTACTCTTTCCACAGACGTTGACAGTCAGTTCAGAAACGGTGATTTCTTTCGTTTCGTCCTCAGGAATAAGCGTGATGACGACTTTGTCTCCGAACAGATTTTCCGGCAAAAAGTTTTGCTAAGACATGAACGTAATGTGACTTTAAATATGTTGAAAATATATTTCCATCAAGTCACAAAATATTGTTTTTTATTAAACTAAAAGTGCTTTTTCCAGCTAAAACACACCTCTTGACCGGTTGGAGTTGGAAGCTTATCGAACGTCTTGACGACATCACCATTATTTTCAACTGTTACAACAACTTGTTTGACGTTTTCGGGTTTGAGTAGAACGTCCATTATTGTTTTGGAATCTTCCTGCGTGATTGTGATTACAACTTCGTTTGCTGGATTGAACGTCAACGGAAATTCCGGATTCTCGACGAAAGGAGTCGTCTCTACTTTTGTACCTGGTTTATCGATGATCTGATCAACCTCGCACCTTGTCGGTTCTAATAAAGAGAAATAATTGATCGTTTAGTTTGTGGACACGCTTCACCGTTTGGCTAAATATTAGAAGCATACTAGTTGGAATTGGAGCGGTTGAAACAACAGTGCCTCCCTCAGTGGTCCCTTTTGTCGTTTTAGCTTTGAAAATTAATTATTGATAATTTATTCTTGTTTTTTTCATCAAAATCTTTTGAAAAAAAGGACTCGTCACACATATTGCTTTAAGAAACTAACCTTCACCAGTAGTAGTCTTGCCCGTTGTACCTATGAAAAGAAAAAACAATTTGTTTAAACAAAATTGAGCAAAGTCATTTAGGCGTGCTACAAGTAACAGGCAGAATGATTACCTGGTGTTGTAACCTTTCCTGGTGTTGTAACCTCTCCTGGTGTTGTAACCTTTCCTGGTGTTGTAACCTGTCCTGGGGTAGAAACTAAAAGCGAAAAAAATAAATTACAAATCATTAATGAAAATCTTTATTAAAAACGTCCTACTTACTCTTTCCACAGACGTTGACAGTCAGTTCAGAAACGGTGATTTCTTTCGTTTCGTCCTCAGGAATAAGCGTGATGACGACTTTGTCTCCGAACAGATTTTCCGGCAAAAAGTTTTGCTAAGACATGAACGTAATGTGACTTTAAATATGTTGAAAATATATTTCCATCAAGTCACAAAATATTGTTTTTTATTAAACTAAAAGTGCTTTTTCCAGCTAAAACACACCTCTTGACCGGTTGGAGTTGGAAGCTTATCGAACGTCTTGACGACATCACCATTATTTTCAACTGTTACAACAACTTGTTTGACGTTTTCGGGTTTGAGTAGAACGTCCATTATTGTTTTGGAATCTTCCTGCGTGATTGTGATTACAACTTCGTTTGCTGGATTGAACGTCAACGGAAATTCCGGATTCTCGACGAAAGGAGTCGTCTCTACTTTTGTACCTGGTTTATCGATGATCTGCTCAACCTCGCACCTTGTCGGTTCTAATAAAGAGAAATAATTGATCGTTTAGTTTGTGGACACGCTTCACCGTTTGGCTAAATATTAGAAGCATACTAGTTGGAATTGGAGCGGTTGAAACAACAGTGCCTCCCTCAGTGGTCCCTTTTGTCGTTTTAGCTTTGAAAATTAATTATTGATAATTTATTCTTGTATTTTTCATCAAAATCTTTTGAAAAAAAGGACTCGTCACACATATTGCTTTAAGAAACTAACCTTCACCAGTAGTAGTCTTGCCCGTTGTTCCTATGAAAACAAAAAACAATTTGTTTAAAAAAAACTGAGCAAAGTCATTTACGCGTGCTACAAGTAACAGGCAGAATGATTACCTGGTGTTGTAACCTTTCCTGGTGTTGTAACCTCTCCTGGTGTTGTAACCTTTCCTGGTGTTGTAACCTCTCCTGGTGTTGTAACCTTTCCTGGTGTTGTAACCTGTCCTGGGGTAGAAACTAAAAGCGAAAAAAATAAATTACAAATCATTAATGAAAATCTTTATTAAAAACGTCCTACTTACTCTTTCCACAGACGTTGACAGTCAGTTCAGAAACGGTGATTTCTTTCGTTTCGTCCTCAGGAATAAGCGTGATGACGACTTTGTCTCCGAACAGATTTTCCGGCAAAAAGTTTTGCTAAGACATGAACGTAATGTGACTTTAAATATGTTGAAAATATATTTCCAGCAAGTCACAAAATATTGTTTTTTATTAAACTAAAAGTGCTTTTTCCAGCTAAAACACACCTCTTGACCGGTTGGAGTTGGAAGCTTATCGAACGTCTTGACGACATCACCATTATTTTCAACTGTTACAACAACTTGTTTGACGTTTTCGGGTTTGAGTAGAACGTCCATTATTGTTTTGGAATCTTCCTGCGTGATTGTGATTACAACTTCGTTTGCTGGATTGAACGTCAACGGAAATTCCGGATTCTCGACGAAAGGAGTCGTCTCTACTTTTGTACCTGGTTTATCGATGATCTGATCAACCTCGCACCTTGTCGGTTCTAATAAAGAGAAATAATTGATCGTTTAGTTTGTGGACACGCTTCACCGTTTGGCTAAATATTAGAAGCATACTAGTTGGAATTGGAGCGGTTGAAACAACAGTGCCTCCCTCAGTGGTCCCTTTTGTCGTTTTAGCTTTGAAAATTAATTATTGATAATTTATTCTTGTTTTTTTCATCAAAATCTTTTCAAAAAAAGGACTCGTCACACATATTGCTTTAAGAAACTAACCTTCACCAGTAGTAGTCTTGCCCGTTGTACCTATGAAAAGAAAAAACAATTTGTTTAAACAAAATTGAGCAAAGTCATTTAGGCGTGCTACAAGTAACAGGCAGAATGATTACCTGGTGTTGTAATCTTTCCTGGTGTTGTAACCTCTCCTGGTGTTGTAACCTTTCCTGGTGTTGTAACCTGTCCTGGGGTAGAAACTAAAAGCGAAAAAAATAAATTACAAATCATTAATGAAAATCTTTATTAAAAACGTCCTACTTACTCTTTCCACAGACGTTGACAGTCAGTTCAGAAACGGTGATTTCTTTCGTTTCGTCCTCAGGAATAAGCGTGATGACGACTTTGTCTCCGAACAGATTTTCCGGCAAAAAGTTTTGCTAAGACATGAACGTAATGTGACTTTAAATATGTTGAAAATATATTTCCAGCAAGTCACAAAATATTGTTTTTTATTAAACTAAAAGTGCTTTTTCCAGCTAAAACACACCTCTTGACCGGTTGGAGTTGGAAGCTTATCGAACGTCTTGACGACATCACCATTATTTTCAACTGTTACAACAACTTGTTTGACGTTTTCGGGTTTGAGTAGAACGTCCATTATTGTTTTGGAATCTTCCTGCGTGATTGTGATTACAACTTCGTTTGCTGGATTGAACGTCAACGGAAATTCCGGATTCTCGACGAAAGGAGTCGTCTCTACTTTTGTACCTGGTTTATCGATGATCTGATCAACCTCGCACCTTGTCGGTTCTAATAAAGAGAAATAATTGATCGTTTAGTTTGTGGACACGCTTCACCGTTTGGCTAAATATTAGAAGCATACTAGTTGGAATTGGAGCGGTTGAAACAACAGTGCCTCCCTCAGTGGTCCCTTTTGTCGTTTTAGCTTTGAAAATTAATTATTGATAATTTATTCTTGTTTTTTTCATCAAAATCTTTTGAAAAAAAGGACTCGTCACACATATTGCTTTAAGAAACTAACCTTCACCAGTAGTAGTCTTGCCCGTTGTACCTATGAAAAGAAAAAACAATTTGTTTAAACAAAATTGAGCAAAGTCATTTAGGCGTGCTACAAGTAACAGGCAGAATGATTACCTGGTGTTGTAACCTTTCCTGGTGTTGTAACCTCTCCTGGTGTTGTAACCTTTCCTGGTGTTGTAACCTGTCCTGGGGTAGAAACTAAAAGCGAAAAAAATAAATTACAAATCATTAATGAAAATCTTTATTAAAAACGTCCTACTTACTCTTTCCACAGACGTTGACAGTCAGTTCAGAAACGGTGATTTCTTTCGTTTCGTCCTCAGGAATAAGCGTGATGACGACTTTGTCTCCGAACAGATTTTCCGGCAAAACGTTTTGCTAAGACATGAACGTAATGTGACTTTAAATATGTTGAAAATATATTTCCATCAAGTCACAAAATATTGTTTTTTATTAAACTAAAAGTGCTTTTTCCAGCTAAAACACACCTCTTGACCGGTTGGAGTTGGAAGCTTATCGAACGTCTTGACGACATCACCATTATTTTCAACTGTTACAACAACTTGTTTGACGTTTTCGGGTTTGAGTAGAACGTCCATTATTGTTTTGGAATCTTCCTGCGTGATTGTGATTACAACTTCGTTTGCTGGATTGAACGTCAACGGAAATTCCGGATTCTCGACGAAAGGAGTCGTCTCTACTTTTGTACCTGGTTTATCGATGATCTGATCAACCTCGCACCTTGTCGGTTCTAATAAAGAGAAATAATTGATCGTTTAGTTTGTGGACACGCTTCACCGTTTGGCTAAATATTAGAAGCATACTAGTTGGAATTGGAGCGGTTGAAACAACAGTGCCTCCCTCAGTGGTCCCTTTTGTCGTTTTAGCTTTGAAAATTAATTATTGATAATTTATTCTTGTGTTTTTCATCAAAATCTTTTGAAAAAAAGGACTCGTCACAAAGATTGCTTTAAGAAACAAACCTTCACCAGTAGTAGTCTTGCCCGTTGTACCTATGAAAAGAAAAAACAATTTGTTTAAACAAAATTGAGCAAAGTCATTTAGGCGTGCTACAAGTAACAGGCAGAATGATTACCTGGTGTTGTAACCTTTCCTGGTGTTGTAACCTCTCCTGGTGTTGTAACCTTTCCTGGTGTTGTAACCTGTCCTGGGGTAGAAACTAAAAGCGAAAAAAATAAATTACAAATCATTAATGAAAATCTTTATTAAAAACGTCCTACTTACTCTTTCCACAGACGTTGACAGTCAGTTCAGAAACGGTGATTTCTTTCGTTTCGTCCTCAGGAATAAGCGTGATGACGACTTTGTCTCCGAACAGATTTTCCGGCAAAAAGTTTTGCTAAGACATGAACGTAATGTGACTTTAAATATGTTGAAAATATATTTCCAGCAAGTCACAAAATATTGTTTTTTATTAAACTAAAAGTGCTTTTTCCAGCTTAAACACACCTCTTGACCGGTTGGAGTTGGAAGCTTATCAAACGTCTTGACGACATCACCATTATTTTCAACTGTTACAACAACTTGTTTGACGTTTTCGGGTTTGAGTAGAACGTCCATAATTGTTTTGGAATCTTCCTGCGTGATCGTGATTACAACTTCGTTTGCTGGATTGAACGTCAACGGAAATTCCGGATTCTCGACGAAAGGAGTCGTTTCTACTTTTGTACCTGGTTTATCGATGATCTGCTCAACCTCGCACCTTGTCGGTTCTAATAAAGAGAAATAATTGATCGTTTAGTTTGTGGACACGCTTCACCGTTTGGCTAAATATTAGAAGCATACTAGTTGGAATTGGAGCGGTTGAAACAACAGTGCCTCCCTCAGTGGTCCCTTTTGTCGTTTTAGCTTTGAAAATTAATTATTGATAATTTATTCTTGTTTTTTTCATCAAAATCTTTTGAAAAAAAGGACTCGTCACACATATTGCTTTAAGAAACTAACCTTCACCAGTAGTAGTCTTGCCCGTTGTACCTATGAAAACAAAAAACAATTTGTTTAAACAAAATTGAGCAAAGTCATTTACGCGTGCTACAAGTAACAGGCAGAATGATTACCTGGTGTTGTAACCTTTCCTGGTGTTGTAACCTCTCCTGGTGTTGTAACCTTTCCTGGTGTTGTAACCTGTCCTGGGGTAGAAACTAAAAGCGAAAAAAATAAATTACAAATCATTAATGAAAATCTTTATTAAAAACGTCCTACTTACTCTTTCCACAGACGTTGACAGTCAGTTCAGAAACGGTGATTTCTTTCGTTTCGTCCTCAGGAATAAGCGTGATGACGACTTTGTCTCCGAACAGATTTTCCGGCAAAACGTTTTGCTAAGACATGAACGTAATGTGACTTTAAATATGTTGAAAATATATTTCCATCAAGTCACAAAATATTGTTTTTTATTAAACTAAAAGTGCTTTTTCCAGCTAAAACACACCTCTTGACCGGTTGGAGTTGGAAGCTTATCGAACGTCTTGACGACATCACCATTATTTTCAACTGTTACAACTACTTGTTTGACGTTTTCGGGTTTGAGTAGAACGTCCATAATTGTTTTGGAATCTTCCTGCGTGATTGTGATTACAACTTCGTTTGCTGGATTGAACGTCAACGGAAATTCCGGATTCTCGACGAAAGGAGTCGTCTCTACTTTTGTACCTGGTTTATCGATGATCTGCTCAACCTCGCACCTTGTCGGTTCTAATAAAGAGAAATAATTGATCGTTTAGTTTGTGGACACGCTTCACCGTTTGGCTAAATATTAGAAGCATACTAGTTGGAATTGGAGCGGTTGAAACAACAGTGCCTCCCTCAGTGGTCCCTTTTGTCGTTTTAGCTTTGAAAATTAATTATTGATAATTTATTCTTGTTTTTTTCATCAAAATCTTTTGAAAAAAAGGACTCGTCACACATATTGCTTTAAGAAACTAACCTTCACCAGTAGTAGTCTTGCCCGTTGTACCTATGAAAACAAAAAACAATTTGTTTAAACAAAATTGAGCAAAGTCATTTACGCGTGCTACAAGTAACAGGCAGAATGATTACCTGGTGTTGTAACCTTTCCTGGTGTTGTAACCTCTCCTGGTGTTGTAACCTTTCCTGGTGTTGTAACCTGTCCTGGGGTAGAAACTAAAAGCGAAAAAAATAAATTACAAATCATTAATGAAAATCTTTATTAAAAACGTCCTACTTACTCTTTCCACAGACGTTGACAGTCAGTTCAGAAACGGTGATTTCTTTCGTTTCGTCCTCAGGAATAAGCGTGATGACGACTTTGTCTCCGAACAGATTTTCCGGCAAAAAGTTTTGCTAAGACATGAACGTAATGTGACTTTAAATATGTTGAAAATATATTTCCAGCAAGTCACAAAATATTTTTTTTTATTAAACTAAAAGTGCTTTTTCCAGCTTAAACACACCTCTTGACCGGTTGGAGTTGGAAGCTTATCAAACGTCTTGATGACATCACCATTATTTTCAACTGTTACAACAACTTGTTTGACGTTTTCGGGTTTGAGTAGAACGTCCATTATTGTTTTGGAATCTTCCTGCGTGATCGTGATTACAACTTCGTTTGCTGGATTGAACGTCAACGGAAATTCCGGATTCTCGACGAAAGGAGTCGTTTCTACTTTTGTACCTGGTTTATCGATGATCTGCTCAACCTCGCACCTTGTCGGTTCTAATAAAGAGAAATAATTGATCGTTTAGTTTGTGGACACGCTTCACCGTTTGGCTAAATATTAGAAGCATACTAGTTGGAATTGGAGCGGTTGAAACAACAGTGCCTCCCTCAGTGGTCCCTTTTGTCGTTTTAGCTTTGAAAATTAATTATTGATAATTTATTCTTGTTTTTTTCATCAAAATCTTTTCAAAAAAAGGACTCGTCACACATATTGCTTTAAGAAACTAACCTTCACCAGTAGTAGTCTTGCCCGTTGTACCTATGAAAAGAAAAAACAATTTGTTTAAACAAAATTGAGCAAAGTCATTTAGGCGTGCTACAAGTAACAGGCAGAATGATTACCTGGTGTTGTAATCTTTCCTGGTGTTGTAACCTCTCCTGGTGTTGTAACCTTTCCTGGTGTTGTAACCTGTCCTGGGGTAGAAACTAAAAGCGAAAAAAATAAATTACAAATCATTAATGAAAATCTTTATTAAAAACGTCCTACTTACTCTTTCCACAGACGTTGACAGTCAGTTCAGAAACGGTGATTTCTTTCGTTTCGTCCTCAGGAATAAGCGTGATGACGACTTTGTCTCCGAACAGATTTTCCGGCAAAAAGTTTTGCTAAGACATGAACGTAATGTGACTTTAAATATGTTGAAAATATATTTCCAGCAAGTCACAAAATATTGTTTTTTATTAAACTAAAATTGCTTTTTCCAGCTAAAACACACCTCTTGACCGGTTGGAGTTGGAAGCTTATCGAACGTCTTGACGACATCACCATTATTTTCAACTGTTACAACAACTTGTTTGACGTTTTCGGGTTTGAGTAGAACGTCCATTATTGTTTTGGAATCTTCCTGCGTGATCGTGATTACAACTTCGTTTGCTGGATTGAACGTCAACGGAAATTCCGGATTCTCGACGAAAGGAGTCGTCTCTACTTTTGTACCTGGTTTATCGATGATCTGCTCAACCTCGCACCTTGTCGGTTCTAATAAAGAGAAATAATTGATCGTTTAGTTTGTGGACACGCTTCACCGTTTGGCTAAATATTAGAAGCATACTAGTTGGAATTGGAGCGGTTGAAACAACAGTGCCTCCCTCAGTGGTCCCTTTTGTCGTTTTAGCTTTGAAAATTAATTATTGATAATTTATTCTTGTTTTTTTCATCAAAATCTTTTGAAAAAAAGGACTCGTCACACATATTGCTTTAAGAAACTAACCTTCACCAGTAGTAGTCTTGCCCGTTGTACCTATGAAAAGAAAAAACAATTTGTTTAAACAAAATTGGGCAAAGTCATTTAGGCGTGCTACAAGTAACAGGCAGAATGATTACCTGGTGTTGTAACCTTTCCTGGTGTTGTAACCTGTCCTGGGGTAGAAACTAAAAGCGAAAAAAATAAATTACAAATCATTAATGAAAATCTTTATTAAAAACGTGCTACTTACTCTTTCCACAGACGTTGACAGTCAGTTCAGAAACGGTGATTTCTTTCGTTTCGTCCTCAGGAAGAAGCGTGATGACGACTTTGTCTCCGAACAGATTTTCCGGCAAAAAGTTTTGCTAAGACATGAACGTAACGTGATTTTAAATATGTTGAAAATATATTTCCAGCAAGTCACAAAATATTGTTTTTTATTAAACTAAAAGTGCTTTTTCCAGCTTAAACACACCTCTTGACCGGTTGGAGTTGGAAGCTTATCAAACGTCTTGACGACATCACCATTATTTTCAACTGTTACAACAACTTGTTTGACGTTTTCGGGTTTGAGTAGAACGTCCATAATTGTTTTGGAATCTTCCTGCGTGATCGTGATTACAACTTCGTTTGCTGGATTGAACGTCAACGGAAATTCCGGATTCTCGACGAAAGGAGTCGTTTCTACTTTTGTACCTGGTTTATCGATGATCTGCTCAACCTCGCACCTTGTCGGTTCTAATAAAGAGAAATAATTGATCGTTTAGTTTGTGGACACGCTTCACCGTTTGGCTAAATATTAGAAGCATACTAGTTGGAATTGGAGCGGTTGAAACAACAGTGCCTCCCTCAGTGGTCCCTTTTGTCGTTTTAGCTTTGAAAATTAATTATTGATAATTTATTCTTGTTTTTTTCATCAAAATCTTTTGAAAAAAAGGACTCGTCACACATATTGCTTTAAGAAACTAACCTTCACCAGTAGTAGTCTTGCCCGTTGTACCTATGAAAACAAAAAACAATTTGTTTAAACAAAATTGAGCAAAGTCATTTACGCGTGCTACAAGTAACAGGCAGAATGATTACCTGGTGTTGTAACCTTTCCTGGTGTTGTAACCTCTCCTGGTGTTGTAACCTTTCCTGGTGTTGTAACCTGTCCTGGGGTAGAAACTAAAAGCGAAAAAAATAAATTACAAATCATTAATGAAAATCTTTATTAAAAACGTCCTACTTACTCTTTCCACAGACGTTGACAGTCAGTTCAGAAACGGTGATTTCTTTCGTTTCGTCCTCAGGAATAAGCGTGATGACGACTTTGTCTCCGAACAGATTTTCCGGCAAAAAGTTTTGCTAAGACATGAACGTAATGTGACTTTAAATATGTTGAAAATATATTTCCAGCAAGTCACAAAATAATGTTTTTTATTAAACTAAAATTGCTTTTTCCAGCTAAAACACACCTCTTGACCGGTTGGAGTTGGAAGCTTATCGAACGTCTTGACGACATCACCATTATTTTCAACTGTTACAACAACTTGTTTGACGTTTTCGGGTTTGAGTAGAACGTCCATTATTGTTTTGGAATCTTCCTGCGTGATCGTGATTACAACTTCGTTTGCTGGATTGAACGTCAACGGAAATTCCGGATTCTCGACGAAAGGAGTCGTCTCTACTTTTGTACCTGGTTTATCGATGATCTGCTCAACCTCGCACCTTGTCGGTTCTAATAAAGAGAAATAATTGATCGTTTAGTTTGTGGACACGCTTCACCGTTTGGCTAAATATTAGAAGCATACTAGTTGGAATTGGAGCGGTTGAAACAACAGTGCCTCCCTCAGTGGTCCCTTTTGTCGTTTTAGCTTTGAAAATTAATTATTGATAATTTATTCTTGTTTTTTTCATCAAAATCTTTTGAAAAAAAGGACTCGTCACACATATTGCTTTAAGAAACTAACCTTCACCAGTAGTAGTCTTGCCCGTTGTACCTATGAAAAGAAAAAACAATTTGTTTAAACAAAATTGGGCAAAGTCATTTAGGCGTGCTACAAGTAACAGGCAGAATGATTACCTGGTGTTGTAACCTTTCCTGGTGTTGTAACCTGTCCTGGGGTAGAAACTAAAAGCGAAAAAAATAAATTACAAATCATTAATGAAAATCTTTATTAAAAACGTGCTACTTACTCTTTCCACAGACGTTGACAGTCAGTTCAGAAACGGTGATTTCTTTCGTTTCGTCCTCAGGAAGAAGCGTGATGACGACTTTGTCTCCGAACAGATTTTCCGGCAAAAAGTTTTGCTAAGACATGAACGTAACGTGATTTTAAATATGTTGAAAATATATTTCCAGCAAGTCACAAAATATTGTTTTTTATTAAACTAAAAGTGCTTTTTCCAGCTTAAACACACCTCTTGACCGGTTGGAGTTGGAAGCTTATCAAACGTCTTGACGACATCACCATTATTTTCAACTGTTACAACAACTTGTTTGACGTTTTCGGGTTTGAGTAGAACGTCCATAATTGTTTTGGAATCTTCCTGCGTGATCGTGATTACAACTTCGTTTGCTGGATTGAACGTCAACGGAAATTCTGGATTCTCGACGAAAGGAGTCGTTTCTACTTTTGTACCTGGTTTATCGATGATCTGCTCAACCTCGCACCTTGTCGGTTCTAATAAAGAGAAATAATTGATCGTTTAGTTTGTGGACACGCTTCACCGTTTGGCTAAATATTAGAAGCATACTAGTTGGAATTGGAGCGGTTGAAACAACAGTGCCTCCCTCAGTGGTCCCTTTTGTCGTTTTAGCTTTGAAAATTAATTATTGATAATTTATTCTTGTTTTTTTCATCAAAATCTTTTGAAAAAAAGGACTCGTCACACATATTGCTTTAAGAAACTAACCTTCACCAGTAGTAGTCTTGCCCGTTGTACCTATGAAAACAAAAAACAATTTGTTTAAACAAAATTGAGCAAAGTCATTTACGCGTGCTACAAGTAACAGGCAGAATGATTACCTGGTGTTGTAACCTTTCCTGGTGTTGTAACCTCTCCTGGTGTTGTAACCTTTCCTGGTGTTGTAACCTGTCCTGGGGTAGAAACTAAAAGCGAAAAAAATAAATTACAAATCATTAATGAAAATCTTTATTAAAAACGTCCTACTTACTCTTTCCACAGACGTTGACAGTCAGTTCAGAAACGGTGATTTCTTTCGTTTCGTCCTCAGGAATAAGCGTGATGACGACTTTGTCTCCGAACAGATTTTCCGGCAAAAAGTTTTGCTAAGACATGAACGTAATGTGACTTTAAATATGTTGAAAATATATTTCCAGCAAGTCACAAAATAATGTTTTTTATTAAACTAAAATTGCTTTTTCCAGCTAAAACACACCTCTTGACCGGTTGGAGTTGGAAGCTTATCGAACGTCTTGACGACATCACCATTATTTTCAACTGTTACAACAACTTGTTTGACGTTTTCGGGTTTGAGTAGAACGTCCATTATTGTTTTGGAATCTTCCTGCGTGATCGTGATTACAACTTCGTTTGCTGGATTGAACGTCAACGGAAATTCCGGATTCTCGACGAAAGGAGTCGTCTCTACTTTTGTACCTGGTTTATCGATGATCTGCTCAACCTCGCACCTTGTCGGTTCTAATAAAGAGAAATAATTGATCGTTTAGTTTGTGGACACGCTTCACCGTTTGGCTAAATATTAGAAGCATACTAGTTGGAATTGGAGCGGTTGAAACAACAGTGCCTCCCTCAGTGGTCCCTTTTGTCGTTTTAGCTTTGAAAATTAATTATTGATAATTTATTCTTGTTTTTTTCATCAAAATCTTTTGAAAAAAAGGACTCGTCACACATATTGCTTTAAGAAACTAACCTTCACCAGTAGTAGTCTTGCCCGTTGTACCTATGAAAAGAAAAAACAATTTGTTTAAACAAAATTGGGCAAAGTCATTTAGGCGTGCTACAAGTAACAGGCAGAATGATTACCTGGTGTTGTAACCTTTCCTGGTGTTGTAACCTGTCCTGGGGTAGAAACTAAAAGCGAAAAAAATAAATTACAAATCATTAATGAAAATCTTTATTAAAAACGTGCTACTTACTCTTTCCACAGACGTTGACAGTCAGTTCAGAAACGGTGATTTCTTTCGTTTCGTCCTCAGGAAGAAGCGTGATGACGACTTTGTCTCCGAACAGATTTTCCGGCAAAAAGTTTTGCTAAGACATGAACGTAACGTGATTTTAAATATGTTGAAAATATATTTCCAGCAAGTCACAAAATATTGTTTTTTATTAAACTAAAAGTGCTTTTTCCAGCTTAAACACACCTCTTGACCGGTTGGAGTTGGAAGCTTATCAAACGTCTTGACGACATCACCATTATTTTCAACTGTTACAACAACTTGTTTGACGTTTTCGGGTTTGAGTAGAACGTCCATAATTGTTTTGGAATCTTCCTGCGTGATCGTGATTACAACTTCGTTTGCTGGATTGAACGTCAACGGAAATTCCGGATTCTCGACGAAAGGAGTCGTTTCTACTTTTGTACCTGGTTTATCGATGATCTGCTCAACCTCGCACCTTGTCGGTTCTAATAAAGAGAAATAATTGATCGTTTAGTTTGTGGACACGCTTCACCGTTTGGCTAAATATTAGAAGCATACTAGTTGGAATTGGAGCGGTTGAAACAACAGTGCCTCCCTCAGTGGTCCCTTTTGTCGTTTTAGCTTTGAAAATTAATTATTGATAATTTATTCTTGTTTTTTTCATCAAAATCTTTTGAAAAAAAGGACTCGTCACACATATTGCTTTAAGAAACTAACCTTCACCAGTAGTAGTCTTGCCCGTTGTACCTATGAAAACAAAAAACAATTTGTTTAAACAAAATTGAGCAAAGTCATTTACGCGTGCTACAAGTAACAGGCAGAATGATTACCTGGTGTTGTAACCTTTCCTGGTGTTGTAACCTCTCCTGGTGTTGTAACCTTTCCTGGTGTTGTAACCTGTCCTGGGGTAGAAACTAAAAGCGAAAAAAATAAATTACAAATCATTAATGAAAATCTTTATTAAAAACGTCCTACTCACTCTTTCCACAGACGTTGACAGTCAGTTCAGAAACGGTGATTTCTTTCGTTTCGTCCTCAGGAATAAGCGTGATGACGACTTTGTCTCCGAACAGATTTTCCGGCAAAACGTTTTGCTAAGACATGAACGTAATGTGACTTTAAATATGTTGAAAATATATTTCCATCAAGTCACAAAATATTGTTTTTTATTAAACTAAAAGTGCTTTTTCCAGCTAAAACACACCTCTTGACCGGTTGGAGTTGGAAGCTTATCGAACGTCTTGACGACATCACCATTATTTTCAACTGTTACAACTACTTGTTTGACGTTTTCGGGTTTGAGTAGAACGTCCATAATTGTTTTGGAATCTTCCTGCGTGATTGTGATTACAACTTCGTTTGCTGGATTGAACGTCAACGGAAATTCCGGATTCTCGACGAAAGGAGTCGTCTCTACTTTTGTACCTGGTTTATCGATGATCTGCTCAACCTCGCACCTTGTCGGTTCTAATAAAGAGAAATAATTGATCGTTTAGTTTGTGGACACGCTTCACCGTTTGGCTAAATATTAGAAGCATACTAGTTGGAATTGGAGCGGTTGAAACAACAGTGCCTCCCTCAGTGGTCCCTTTTGTCGTTTTAGCTTTGAAAATTAATTATTGATAATTTATTCTTGTTTTTTTCATCAAAATCTTTTGAAAAAAAGGACTCGTCACACATATTGCTTTAAGAAACTAACCTTCACCAGTAGTAGTCTTGCCCGTTGTACCTATGAAAACAAAAAACAATTTGTTTAAACAAAATTGAGCAAAGTCATTTACGCGTGCTACAAGTAACAGGCAGAATGATTACCTGGTGTTGTAACCTTTCCTGGTGTTGTAACCTCTCCTGGTGTTGTAACCTTTCCTGGTGTTGTAACCTGTCCTGGGGTAGAAACTAAAAGCGAAAAAAATAAATTACAAATCATTAATGAAAATCTTTATTAAAAACGTCCTACTTACTCTTTCCACAGACGTTGACAGTCAGTTCAGAAACGGTGATTTCTTTCGTTTCGTCCTCAGGAATAAGCGTGATGACGACTTTGTCTCCGAACAGATTTTCCGGCAAAAAGTTTTGCTAAGACATGAACGTAATGTGACTTTAAATATGTTGAAAATATATTTCCAGCAAGTCACAAAATATTTTTTTTTATTAAACTAAAAGTGCTTTTTCCAGCTTAAACACACCTCTTGACCGGTTGGAGTTGGAAGCTTATCAAACGTCTTGATGACATCACCATTATTTTCAACTGTTACAACAACTTGTTTGACGTTTTCGGGTTTGAGTAGAACGTCCATTATTGTTTTGGAATCTTCCTGCGTGATCGTGATTACAACTTCGTTTGCTGGATTGAACGTCAACGGAAATTCCGGATTCTCGACGAAAGGAGTCGTTTCTACTTTTGTACCTGGTTTATCGATGATCTGCTCAACCTCGCACCTTGTCGGTTCTAATAAAGAGAAATAATTGATCGTTTAGTTTGTGGACACGCTTCACCGTTTGGCTAAATATTAGAAGCATACTAGTTGGAATTGGAGCGGTTGAAACAACAGTGCCTCCCTCAGTGGTCCCTTTTGTCGTTTTAGCTTTGAAAATTAATTATTGATAATTTATTCTTGTTTTTTTCATCAAAATCTTTTCAAAAAAAGGACTCGTCACACATATTGCTTTAAGAAACTAACCTTCACCAGTAGTAGTCTTGCCCGTTGTACCTATGAAAAGAAAAAACAATTTGTTTAAACAAAATTGAGCAAAGTCATTTAGGCGTGCTACAAGTAACAGGCAGAATGATTACCTGGTGTTGTAATCTTTCCTGGTGTTGTAACCTCTCCTGGTGTTGTAACCTTTCCTGGTGTTGTAACCTGTCCTGGGGTAGAAACTAAAAGCGAAAAAAATAAATTACAAATCATTAATGAAAATCTTTATTAAAAACGTCCTACTTACTCTTTCCACAGACGTTGACAGTCAGTTCAGAAACGGTGATTTCTTTCGTTTCGTCCTCAGGAATAAGCGTGATGACGACTTTGTCTCCGAACAGATTTTCCGGCAAAAAGTTTTGCTAAGACATGAACGTAATGTGACTTTAAATATGTTGAAAATATATTTCCAGCAAGTCACAAAATATTGTTTTTTATTAAACTAAAATTGCTTTTTCCAGCTAAAACACACCTCTTGACCGGTTGGAGTTGGAAGCTTATCGAACGTTTTGACGACATCACCATTATTTTCAACTGTTACAACAACTTGTTTGACGTTTTCGGGTTTGAGTAGAACGTCCATTATTGTTTTGGAATCTTCCTGCGTGATCGTGATTACAACTTCGTTTGCTGGATTGAACGTCAACGGAAATTCCGGATTCTCGACGAAAGGAGTCGTCTCTACTTTTGTACCTGGTTTATCGATGATCTGCTCAACCTCGCACCTTGTCGGTTCTAATAAAGAGAAATAATTGATCGTTTAGTTTGTGGACACGCTTCACCGTTTGGCTAAATATTAGAAGCATACTAGTTGGAATTGGAGCGGTTGAAACAACAGTGCCTCCCTCAGTGGTCCCTTTTGTCGTTTTAGCTTTGAAAATTAATTATTGATAATTTATTCTTGTTTTTTTCATCAAAATCTTTTCAAAAAAAGGACTCGTCACACATATTGCTTTAAGAAACTAACCTTCACCAGTAGTAGTCTTGCCCGTTGTACCTATGAAAAGAAAAAACAATTTGTTTAAACAAAATTGGGCAAAGTCATTTAGGCGTGCTACAAGTAACAGGCAGAATGATTACCTGGTGTTGTAACCTTTCCTGGTGTTGTAACCTGTCCTGGGGTAGAAACTAAAAGCGAAAAAAATAAATTACAAATCGTTAATGAAAATCTTTATTAAAAACGTGCTACTTACTCTTTCCACAGACGTTGACAGTCAGTTCAGAAACGGTGATTTCTTTCGTTTCGTCCTCAGGAAGAAGCGTGATGACGACTTTGTCTCCGAACAGATTTTCCGGCAAAAAGTTTTGCTAAGACATGAACGTAACGTGATTTTAAATATGTTGAAAATATATTTCCAGCAAGTCACAAAATATTGTTTTTTATTTAACTAAGTGCTTTTTCCAGCTAAAACACACCTCTTGACCGGTTGGAGTTGGAAGCTTATCGAACGTCTTGACGACATCACCATTATTTTCAACTGTTACAACAACTTGTTTGACGTTTTCGGGTTTGAGTAGAACGTCCATTATTGTTTTGGAATCTTCCTGCGTGATCGTGATTACAACTTCGTTTGATGGATTGAACGTCAACGGAAATTCCGGATTCTCGACGAAAGGAGTCGTCTCTACTTTTGTACCTGGTTTATCGATGATCTGCTCAACCTCGCACCTTGTCGGTTCTAATAAAGAGAAATAATTGATCGTTTAGTTTGTGGACACGCTTCACCGTTTGGCTAAATATTAGAAGCATACTAGTTGGAATTGGAGCGGTTGAAACAACAGTGCCTCCCTCAGTGGTCCCTTTTGTCGTTTTAGCTTTGAAAATTAATTATTGATAATTTATTCTTGTTTTTTTCATCAAAATCTTTTCAAAAAAAGGACTCGTCACACATATTGCTTTAAGAAACTAACCTTCACCAGTAGTAGTCTTGCCCGTTGTACCTATGAAAAGAAAAAACAATTTGTTTAAACAAAATTGAGCAAAGTCATTTAGGCGTGCTACAAGTAACAGGCAGAATGATTACCTGGTGTTGTAATCTTTCCTGGTGTTGTAACCTCTCCTGGTGTTGTAACCTTTCCTGGTGTTGTAACCTGTCCTGGGGTAGAAACTAAAAGCGAAAAAAATAAATTACAAATCATTAATGAAAATCTTTATTAAAAACGTCCTACTTACTCTTTCCACAGACGTTGACAGTCAGTTCAGAAACGGTGATTTCTTTCGTTTCGTCCTCAGGAATAAGCGTGATGACGACTTTGTCTCCGAACAGATTTTCCGGCAAAAAGTTTTGCTAAGACATGAACGTAATGTGACTTTAAATATGTTGAAAATATATTTCCAGCAAGTCACAAAATATTGTTTTTTATTAAACTAAAATTGCTTTTTCCAGCTAAAACACACCTCTTGACCGGTTGGAGTTGGAAGCTTATCGAACGTCTTGACGACATCACCATTATTTTCAACTGTTACAACAACTTGTTTGACGTTTTCGGGTTTGAGTAGAACGTCCATTATTGTTTTGGAATCTTCCTGCGTGATCGTGATTACAACTTCGTTTGCTGGATTGAACGTCAACGGAAATTCCGGATTCTCGACGAAAGGAGTCGTCTCTACTTTTGTACCTGGTTTATCGATGATCTGCTCAACCTCGCACCTTGTCGGTTCTAATAAAGAGAAATAATTGATCGTTTAGTTTGTGGACACGCTTCACCGTTTGGCTAAATATTAGAAGCATACTAGTTGGAATTGGAGCGGTTGAAACAACAGTGCCTCCCTCAGTGGTCCCTTTTGTCGTTTTAGCTTTGAAAATTAATTATTGATAATTTATTCTTGTTTTTTTCATCAAAATCTTTTGAAAAAAAGGACTCGTCACACATATTGCTTTAAGAAACTAACCTTCACCAGTAGTAGTCTTGCCCGTTGTACCTATGAAAAGAAAAAACAATTTGTTTAAACAAAATTGGGCAAAGTCATTTAGGCGTGCTACAAGTAACAGGCAGAATGATTACCTGATGTTGTAACCTTTCCTGGTGTTGTAACCTGTCCTGGGGTAGAAACTAAAAGCGAAAAAAATAAATTACAAATCATTAATGAAAATCTTTATTAAAAACGTGCTACTTACTCTTTCCACAGACGTTGACAGTCAGTTCAGAAACGGTGATTTCTTTCGTTTCGTCCTCAGGAAGAAGCGTGATGACGACTTTGTCTCCGAACAGATTTTCCGGCAAAAAGTTTTGCTAAGACATGAACGTAACGTGATTTTAAATATGTTGAAAATATATTTCCAGCAAGTCACAAAATATTGTTTTTTATTAAACTAAAAGTGCTTTTTCCAGCTTAAACACACCTCTTGACCGGTTGGAGTTGGAAGCTTATCAAACGTCTTGACGACATCACCATTATTTTCAACTGTTACAACAACTTGTTTGACGTTTTCGGGTTTGAGTAGAACGTCCATAATTGTTTTGGAATCTTCCTGCGTGATCGTGATTACAACTTCGTTTGCTGGATTGAACGTCAACGGAAATTCCGGATTCTCGACGAAAGGAGTCGTTTCTACTTTTGTACCTGGTTTATCGATGATCTGCTCAACCTCGCACCTTGTCGGTTCTAATAAAGAGAAATAATTGATCGTTTAGTTTGTGGACACGCTTCACCGTTTGGCTAAATATTAGAAGCATACTAGTTGGAATTGGAGCGGTTGAAACAACAGTGCCTCCCTCAGTGGTCCCTTTTGTCGTTTTAGCTTTGAAAATTAATTATTGATAATTTATTCTTGTTTTTTTCATCAAAATCTTTTGAAAAAAAGGACTCGTCACACATATTGCTTTAAGAAACTAACCTTCACCAGTAGTAGTCTTGCCCGTTGTACCTATGAAAACAAAAAACAATTTGTTTAAACAAAATTGAGCAAAGTCATTTACGCGTGCTACAAGTAACAGGCAGAATGATTACCTGGTGTTGTAACCTTTCCTGGTGTTGTAACCTCTCCTGGTGTTGTAACCTTTCCTGGTGTTGTAACCTGTCCTGGGGTAGAAACTAAAAGCGAAAAAAATAAATTACAAATCATTAATGAAAATCTTTATTAAAAACGTCCTACTTACTCTTTCCACAGACGTTGACAGTCAGTTCAGAAACGGTGATTTCTTTCGTTTCGTCCTCAGGAATAAGCGTGATGACGACTTTGTCTCCGAACAGATTTTCCGGCAAAAAGTTTTGCTAAGACATGAACGTAATGTGACTTTAAATATGTTGAAAATATATTTCCAGCAAGTCACAAAATAATGTTTTTTATTAAACTAAAATTGCTTTTTCCAGCTAAAACACACCTCTTGACCGGTTGGAGTTGGAAGCTTATCGAACGTCTTGACGACATCACCATTATTTTCAACTGTTACAACAACTTGTTTGACGTTTTCGGGTTTGAGTAGAACGTCCATTATTGTTTTGGAATCTTCCTGCGTGATCGTGATTACAACTTCGTTTGCTGGATTGAACGTCAACGGAAATTCCGGATTCTCGACGAAAGGAGTCGTCTCTACTTTTGTACCTGGTTTATCGATGATCTGCTCAACCTCGCACCTTGTCGGTTCTAATAAAGAGAAATAATTGATCGTTTAGTTTGTGGACACGCTTCACCGTTTGGCTAAATATTAGAAGCATACTAGTTGGAATTGGAGCGGTTGAAACAACAGTGCCTCCCTCAGTGGTCCCTTTTGTCGTTTTAGCTTTGAAAATTAATTATTGATAATTTATTCTTGTTTTTTTCATCAAAATCTTTTGAAAAAAAGGACTCGTCACACATATTGCTTTAAGAAACTAACCTTCACCAGTAGTAGTCTTGCCCGTTGTACCTATGAAAAGAAAAAACAATTTGTTTAAACAAAATTGGGCAAAGTCATTTAGGCGTGCTACAAGTAACAGGCAGAATGATTACCTGGTGTTGTAACCTTTCCTGGTGTTGTAACCTGTCCTGGGGTAGAAACTAAAAGCGAAAAAAATAAATTACAAATCATTAATGAAAATCTTTATTAAAAACGTGCTACTTACTCTTTCCACAGACGTTGACAGTCAGTTCAGAAACGGTGATTTCTTTCGTTTCGTCCTCAGGAAGAAGCGTGATGACGACTTTGTCTCCGAACAGATTTTCCGGCAAAAAGTTTTGCTAAGACATGAACGTAACGTGATTTTAAATATGTTGAAAATATATTTCCAGCAAGTCACAAAATATTGTTTTTTATTAAACTAAAAGTGCTTTTTCCAGCTTAAACACACCTCTTGACCGGTTGGAGTTGGAAGCTTATCAAACGTCTTTACGACATCACCATTATTTTCAACTGTTACAACAACTTGTTTGACGTTTTCGGGTTTGAGTAGAACGTCCATAATTGTTTTGGAATCTTCCTGCGTGATCGTGATTACAACTTCGTTTGCTGGATTGAACGTCAACGGAAATTCCGGATTCTCGACGAAAGGAGTCGTTTCTACTTTTGTACCTGGTTTATCGATGATCTGCTCAACCTCGCACCTTGTCGGTTCTAATAAAGAGAAATAATTGATCGTTTAGTTTGTGGACACGCTTCACCGTTTGGCTAAATATTAGAAGCATACTAGTTGGAATTGGAGCGGTTGAAACAACAGTGCCTCCCTCAGTGGTCCCTTTTGTCGTTTTAGCTTTGAAAATTAATTATTGATAATTTATTCTTGTTTTTTTCATCAAAATCTTTTGAAAAAAAGGACTCGTCACACATATTGCTTTAAGAAACTAACCTTCACCAGTAGTAGTCTTGCCCGTTGTACCTATGAAAACAAAAAACAATTTGTTTAAACAAAATTGAGCAAAGTCATTTACGCGTGCTACAAGTAACAGGCAGAATGATTACCTGGTGTTGTAACCTTTCCTGGTGTTGTAACCTCTCCTGGTGTTGTAACCTTTCCTGGTGTTGTAACCTGTCCTGGGGTAGAAACTAAAAGCGAAAAAAATAAATTACAAATCATTAATGAAAATCTTTATTAAAAACGTCCTACTCACTCTTTCCACAGACGTTGACAGTCAGTTCAGAAACGGTGATTTCTTTCGTTTCGTCCTCAGGAATAAGCGTGATGACGACTTTGTCTCCGAACAGATTTTCCGGCAAAACGTTTTGCTAAGACATGAACGTAATGTGACTTTAAATATGTTGAAAATATATTTCCATCAAGTCACAAAATATTGTTTTTTATTAAACTAAAAGTGCTTTTTCCAGCTAAAACACACCTCTTGACCGGTTGGAGTTGGAAGCTTATCGAACGTCTTGACGACATCACCATTATTTTCAACTGTTACAACTACTTGTTTGACGTTTTCGGGTTTGAGTAGAACGTCCATAATTGTTTTGGAATCTTCCTGCGTGATTGTGATTACAACTTCGTTTGCTGGATTGAACGTCAACGGAAATTCCGGATTCTCGACGAAAGGAGTCGTCTCTACTTTTGTACCTGGTTTATCGATGATCTGCTCAACCTCGCACCTTGTCGGTTCTAATAAAGAGAAATAATTGATCGTTTAGTTTGTGGACACGCTTCACCGTTTGGCTAAATATTAGAAGCATACTAGTTGGAATTGGAGCGGTTGAAACAACAGTGCCTCCCTCAGTGGTCCCTTTTGTCGTTTTAGCTTTGAAAATTAATTATTGATAATTTATTCTTGTTTTTTTCATCAAAATCTTTTGAAAAAAAGGACTCGTCACACATATTGCTTTAAGAAACTAACCTTCACCAGTAGTAGTCTTGCCCGTTGTACCTATGAAAACAAAAAACAATTTGTTTAAACAAAATTGAGCAAAGTCATTTACGCGTGCTACAAGTAACAGGCAGAATGATTACCTGGTGTTGTAACCTTTCCTGGTGTTGTAACCTCTCCTGGTGTTGTAACCTTTCCTGGTGTTGTAACCTGTCCTGGGGTAGAAACTAAAAGCGAAAAAAATAAATTACAAATCATTAATGAAAATCTTTATTAAAAACGTCCTACTTACTCTTTCCACAGACGTTGACAGTCAGTTCAGAAACGGTGATTTCTTTCGTTTCGTCCTCAGGAATAAGCGTGATGACGACTTTGTCTCCGAACAGATTTTCCGGCAAAAAGTTTTGCTAAGACATGAACGTAATGTGACTTTAAATATGTTGAAAATATATTTCCAGCAAGTCACAAAATATTTTTTTTTATTAAACTAAAAGTGCTTTTTCCAGCTTAAACACACCTCTTGACCGGTTGGAGTTGGAAGCTTATCAAACGTCTTGATGACATCACCATTATTTTCAACTGTTACAACAACTTGTTTGACGTTTTCGGGTTTGAGTAGAACGTCCATTATTGTTTTGGAATCTTCCTGCGTGATCGTGATTACAACTTCGTTTGCTGGATTGAACGTCAACGGAAATTCCGGATTCTCGACGAAAGGAGTCGTTTCTACTTTTGTACCTGGTTTATCGATGATCTGCTCAACCTCGCACCTTGTCGGTTCTAATAAAGAGAAATAATTGATCGTTTAGTTTGTGGACACGCTTCACCGTTTGGCTAAATATTAGAAGCATACTAGTTGGAATTGGAGCGGTTGAAACAACAGTGCCTCCCTCAGTGGTCCCTTTTGTCGTTTTAGCTTTGAAAATTAATTATTGATAATTTATTCTTGTTTTTTTCATCAAAATCTTTTCAAAAAAAGGACTCGTCACACATATTGCTTTAAGAAACTAACCTTCACCAGTAGTAGTCTTGCCCGTTGTACCTATGAAAAGAAAAAACAATTTGTTTAAACAAAATTGAGCAAAGTCATTTAGGCGTGCTACAAGTAACAGGCAGAATGATTACCTGGTGTTGTAATCTTTCCTGGTGTTGTAACCTCTCCTGGTGTTGTAACCTTTCCTGGTGTTGTAACCTGTCCTGGGGTAGAAACTAAAAGCGAAAAAAATAAATTACAAATCATTAATGAAAATCTTTATTAAAAACGTCCTACTTACTCTTTCCACAGACGTTGACAGTCAGTTCAGAAACGGTGATTTCTTTCGTTTCGTCCTCAGGAATAAGCGTGATGACGACTTTGTCTCCGAACAGATTTTCCGGCAAAAAGTTTTGCTAAGACATGAACGTAATGTGACTTTAAATATGTTGAAAATATATTTCCAGCAAGTCACAAAATATTGTTTTTTATTAAACTAAAATTGCTTTTTCCAGCTAAAACACACCTCTTGACCGGTTGGAGTTGGAAGCTTATCGAACGTCTTGACGACATCACCATTATTTTCAACTGTTACAACAACTTGTTTGACGTTTTCGGGTTTGAGTAGAACGTCCATTATTGTTTTGGAATCTTCCTGCGTGATCGTGATTACAACTTCGTTTGCTGGATTGAACGTCAACGGAAATTCCGGATTCTCGACGAAAGGAGTCGTCTCTACTTTTGTACCTGGTTTATCGATGATCTGCTCAACCTCGCACCTTGTCGGTTCTAATAAAGAGAAATAATTGATCGTTTAGTTTGTGGACACGCTTCACCGTTTGGCTAAATATTAGAAGCATACTAGTTGGAATTGGAGCGGTTGAAACAACAGTGCCTCCCTCAGTGGTCCCTTTTGTCGTTTTAGCTTTGAAAATTAATTATTGATAATTTATTCTTGTTTTTTTCATCAAAATCTTTTCAAAAAAAGGACTCGTCACACATATTGCTTTAAGAAACTAACCTTCACCAGTAGTAGTCTTGCCCGTTGTACCTATGAAAAGAAAAAACAATTTGTTTAAACAAAATTGGGCAAAGTCATTTAGGCGTGCTACAAGTAACAGGCAGAATGATTACCTGGTGTTGTAACCTTTCCTGGTGTTGTAACCTGTCCTGGGGTAGAAACTAAAAGCGAAAAAAATAAATTACAAATCGTTAATGAAAATCTTTATTAAAAACGTGCTACTTACTCTTTCCACAGACGTTGACAGTCAGTTCAGAAACGGTGATTTCTTTCGTTTCGTCCTCAGGAAGAAGCGTGATGACGACTTTGTCTCCGAACAGATTTTCCGGCAAAAAGTTTTGCTAAGACATGAACGTAACGTGATTTTAAATATGTTGAAAATATATTTCCAGTAAGTCACAAAATATTGTTTTTTATTTAACTAAGTGCTTTTTCCAGCTAAAACACACCTCTTGACCGGTTGGAGTTGGAAGCTTATCGAACGTCTTGACGACATCACCATTATTTTCAACTGTTACAACAACTTGTTTGACGTTTTCGGGTTTGAGTAGAACGTCCATTATTGTTTTGGAATCTTCCTGCGTGATCGTGATTACAACTTCGTTTGATGGATTGAACGTCAACGGAAATTCCGGATTCTCGACGAAAGGAGTCGTCTCTACTTTTGTACCTGGTTTATCGATGATCTGCTCAACCTCGCACCTTGTCGGTTCTAATAAAGAGAAATAATTGATCGTTTAGTTTGTGGACACGCTTCACCGTTTGGCTAAATATTAGAAGCATACTAGTTGGAATTGGAGCGGTTGAAACAACAGTGCCTCCCTCAGTGGTCCCTTTTGTCGTTTTAGCTTTGAAAATTAATTATTGATAATTTATTCTTGTGTTTTTCATCAAAATCTTTTGAAAAAAAGGACTTGTCACACATATTGCTTTAAGAAACTAACCTTCACCAGTAGTAGTCTTGCCCGTTGTACCTATGAAAACAAAAAACAATTTGTTTAAACAAAATTGGGCAAAGTCATTTACGCGTGCTACAAGTAACAGGCAGAATGATTACCTGGTGTTGTAACCTTTCCTGGTGTTGTAACCTCTCCTGGTGTTGTAACCTTTCCTGGTGTTGTAACCTGTCCTGGGGTAGAAACTAAAAGCGAAAAAAATAAATTACAAATCATTAATGAAAATCTTTATTGAAAACGTCCTACTTACTCTTTCCACAGACGTTGACAGTCAGTTCAGAAACGGTGATTTCTTTCGTTTCGTCCTCAGGAATAAGCGTGATGACGACCTTGTCTCCGAACAGATTTTCCGGCAAAAAGTTTTGCTAAGACATGAACGTAATGTGACTTTAAATATGTTGAAAATATATTTCCAGCAAGTCACAAAATATTGTTTTTTATTAAACTAAAAGTGCTTTTTCCAGCTAAAACACACCTCTTGACCGGTTGGAGTTGGAAGCTTATCGAACGTCTTGACGACATCACCATTATTTTCAACTGTTACAACAACTTGTTTGACGTTTTCGGGTTTGAGTAGAACGTCCATTATTGTTTTGGAATCTTCCTGTGTGATCGTGATTACAACTTCGTTTGCTGGATTGAACGTCAACGGAAATTCCGGATTCTCAACGAAAGGAGTCGTCTCTACTTTTGTACCTGGTTTATCGATGATCTGCTCAACCTCGCACCTTGTCGGTTCTAATAAAGAGAAATAATTGATCGTTTAGTTTGTGGACACGCTTCACCGGTTGGCTAAATATTAGAAGCATACTAGTTGGAATTGGAGCGGTTGAAACAACAGTGCCTGCCTCAGTGGTCCCTTTTGTTGTTGTAGCTTTGAAAAATTAATTATATATAATTTATGCTTTTTTTTATCAAAAACTTATAAAAACGAATCATCACATGCATTGCTTCTTTTCATCAAATAGTTTTGACAAAAACCGACGACATTACTTTAAAAAACTAACCTTTACCAGTAGGTTTGCCCGTAGTACCTATGAAAAATTAATTATTTATAAGTTAAGATTGTTTTTTCAGCAAAATCTTTATAAAAAAGCGACAATAAAAAAACTAATTTATACCAGTAGGTTTGCCTGTAGAACCTGTAGTGCCTATGAAAACAGAAACAAATTTGTTTGAACAAAATTGAGCAAAGTCATTTACACGTGCAAAAAGTAACTGGCAGAATGATTACCTGGTGTTGTTAATTTAGTTGTTCCCTGTGTTATGATTTCTGTAGGTGTAGTTCCTTCTGTTGAATGTTTATATTGTCAATAATTTCATTTAAAAACCATGGACTGTATATTCCGAACTCACTTTCTCCGCAGATTTTCACAACTAAATTGTTGATTTCAACTTCTTTGTTAGCATTTTTTGGAATGAAACTGATAGTAACTTCGTCAGCTTCTTCTTCTTTTTTAAGGTAGTTTTTCTGTAAAGATTTACATCATGCATAATTTTTTTGTACATTAAAAAATTATTTTAAAGGCTTTTTAACAAATTCCTTGAATAGAACCAGCTTGAATGTTTAACCTCTTTGGAATCCACATTGACTTTGTGACTGGACATTACCTCGCCATAAATGCTCATCACCACGATCACTTTTTCAACATTTTCTGCCTCTAAATAAATTTCCATTATTCTGAATGTGTCTTCCAGTTGAATCGTCACTTGAGGAATAGTCTCTGATTTCTCAAACTTAAACGGGAGTTCATCACCAACATCCGGTATAGTAATAATTGTCGTCGACAGCTGACCAATGGCGTCTTGCATGGAGCACTTGGTTGGAATTGTCAATCCTGTCAACCAGCAAATTATCGGAATAAATCACATTTGAATGTGAATTGCAGACAATGACTCAATTTTTTTTTCTTTATAAATATTCTACTGGTCTTAGCGGGCTTAAAATTTTGCTATTGCTAATTTTTAATAACTTATTAAAAACCTTTTTTTTGAATGGCCAATGTAACTTTATAATTAGACTATCTGCTAGATAACACTGCCCGTTTTCACTACAACTGCCTATTTTCAATACAACTACCCATTCTCAATACAATAACTTCAAAGTTACCTGGAGTTCCTGTACCTGGTGATGTCACTGTAACAATTAAATTGTACAATAAATGTTTTTTAGATAGTTTTCTAAATATTTGCATCATCAAAATAAAGGTTTAGTTTTATTGAAAATAATGTCACAGTTTAAGAAATTATGTTTAGACATTTATAGTTATTTTATTTTATTCTAAGTAAAAGTTTTATTAATTTTTTTAGGTTTTGCAACAGATGCTTGGTGCAAAACAGAAATCGATATTTCTGTGACTTAACATAGTTCCATTTGAAGCTATATAAAACTTTCACATAGCTTAGGGTAAATCATGCAGTTTCATTAACGATTGGTTTATAAGCAATTTCACCACTGGTTTAAACTCAAATATTAACTTGAAAATTACCCTGTTTCGTTGTAGATGTTGGTTCTTCATAGGAATCTGGAAATAATTTTATTTAATTTCAATTTTTTTTTTATTAAACTTAAAATGATGCATTGAAAATTTAAATGCAGTCAATTTTAAACTACAATCAAAATCCCTAACAGTTTTGGCAAGTACTGATTCCTATCATTGTTAACTCGAATGGCAGACTTGGATCTTCATTTTCTCCAGTGAATGTAAGAGAAGTGACATTGATCAAATTGAAAACTTTGACCACCTGCATACAGATGAAAATGTATTTGCTTTAAATTGAAGTATCTGCTTATATAATGTCATAGCCTCACTCACTCACTCACTCACTCACTCACTGGGTCTGGAATGCTGACTCACGTGGTTTAACAAGTCCCCGTCTTAAATTAATCATAACCAGACACGCAAAAGCCAATACACATAACTTAACAAGCTGTCTAGCAATGGTTTTCAACATTTTCTACATTTTAAAATATTTAATCACAATTCTTCATAAGGTATCATATTGGCACGATAAACACATGTGTGGAAGCTTACCTGTTAATTATTGGTTAGATTCGAGGAGACAGCAAAGGTGTAATTTTATTATTTTATGACAGTAGCCTAGATTTTAAAACAAGTAAAGGAAAAAACGAGTTTTTCAACACAAACTTTGATTTAAAATACACTCGATTTAGAAATACGAAAGATGTTCAAATTAAGTTTTTTTTTTTAATTGAATCATGTATTGTCATCCAATATAAAACTATGCTGAAAATTTCAGCTTCCTAGTTAATCAAAAAGCTGGTTAAATTTTACTTGCAAGATTTGCGTACAGAAAAAGCCACACACAAACAGAGATTGTTACCTAAATAAAAGTTTGTAAAAAGACAGGCACTTGCCGCAATCAAACTCTGGTTAGTTAGGTTTTCTAAGCATCATCCTTGCTTTGCACAAGCATTACTTTTTATCCAAATAACATTTTAAATTATTGTTTAAATAGTTTATCTTTTTAACCTTTGTTTTTTTTGGAACTGCAATGGGCTTGGATTTTCCTTGCGGGAATTCTATTGTTGCCATTTTAACTATAACTCGCTTTGAATTTTCTACTGTTACATTCATAGATAGCAGCAGAGTAGGTTCTTTGAAGCGAACTTCAACACTCTTTGAGCCCTCAATTGCAGGTGGGAAGCTGAACACCAGATCAGTATCAAAATCAATTTTTGGATTAGCAGAGTATGTTATTGACTTGTCGAGCAACTTGTTCAGAGGTGCACATTCCTTTAGCTTCAACACCATTTCTGTCATGTTAAACAAATATTACATTAATTTTTATACTTCAGTAGCAAAATATCAATATTTTTGAACTCCTACCATCTGTGGTTGTCATTGGAATAGTCGAAGCTGCAAATTTTTCAAACATACTTTTTGAATGTGTTCATATTTATAAAAAAAAAAAAAACGTATAAATCAATAGAAAGCAGAAATAATAATGTAATAAACTTCATACTTGTGTAAAAAGAGATTTCAGTCCCTGTCGAGGTTGATGCTGAAAATTGAAAACCAAATTATCTTGAACTGCTCATAAATTAATTTTAAGCCATTTGATTAATTCAAGTTTGAACCAGTCAACAATACAATGAATAACAGCTGAGTCGCTCACCTCCTGCTGTCGTAGAGGTAATTGGCAGTACCCCTGTTGTTGCTAAAAATGGTACAATAATTCAATTTTAGTGTGCTTACAAACATTTTTCACGTGTAGCTTAAGAAAATAACATTTAATAGTATAAGGCAAAACATATTTTGCTTCGATAAAGCCAGACAACTTGTTGTTCAGTTTCCTGATAGAATTCTTACTGAAGAAAAAATGCATTGCTTGATCTCACACTCATTTTCATTGAAGAAAATACCAGAAATGTCTTTTTTTTCACTTATTGCTGGCGTGTTAGCTTGCTTTTGAAAAGTTCTAACAAAGACATTCATGCTTACCTGTAGTGAATGTTATCTCCGGTGTAGGACCCGTTGTCAGGTATTCAGTCACAGTTGTGGCTAAATAGAATTTTTTTACATTTACTGACAATTCAAACGACATTAACCTTACTTTATTAAATTTATTCAATTATTTTATAGAGTACACTCCTCCTAATAGTGGCATAAATTATATCTGAGTGGTGCTTTCTACAGAGACTTAGAATCCTCTGAACAGCCTACAACCTTGTTAATTATTATAAATTTGAAGACAAAGTTCTGCATTCTTATAGTATCCTTTTATTTGGGTCATTGCAAACATAAAAAAGGCTTCCATAGAAACAAAGTGGGTTAAAATTGTATTTTATTTTTCATTTTGTGACCAAGATAGACCCAATAAAGCAGTTAATTGAATAGATTTTGTAAACATCACAATTAGTAAAAATCATATTTTTATTCATACATATTTTAAAGACCAATTGAAAACACGTCTTACGTTTTCCGCAGGTGTTTACGATCAGCTCGCTGATGACGGCATCCTTGGATGGGTCGGTTCGTATGAATTCCAATATCAGTTCATCACCCTGAGTCTCACTCGGCAAGTAGTCCGTCTGTTTGAAAGTGAAAATTTATCAATCACCTTCAATCGACTAAAATTTCATCGATCGATTAATCGGTCTGCCGCTACGAGCACGAACACCAAAGATCAGATCAAATCAAATCAAATCAAATTTATTTAACGCCAATGTCGTAAACGAATCAACGTCCTACCAGTTCCTCTTCCGACTCCGGCCATATCGACAGCACTTCGACCGAGTTCAGGTTGACGACGACGTGCACTTTTTCGACATTTTCCAGCTCCATCAAGACGTTCATAATCCGCTTCGAGTCGAACAGCTCGACGGTGATGATCGGGTTGGTGTTTCCGGTGAAGACGAACGGGCTGCTGGTGGCTTCGATGCTCGGTTGGGTTTCAACAAAGATCTCTTCACTTTCCATAATGTTTTCTTTTGCACACTTTGTGGTAACTGTTGTTGTTTTTTTTTCAAATAATAATTCAGCATAAATGTTCCGTTATATCGATAAATTACAAATTCATGCTGCAGTTTACTGTTATTAGACAATCTTTTTCTTGTATTAGATAATATTTTATTATTATCATACACATCATTTAGCCGTAAAAATCCAACCTTTCGGTGTTGAGACTCCAATAGTCGGCACTGGAGGTGATCCGGCTGTCAAACACAAACGAGATAACGTTTTATTAGAATTTTATTACATGAATAATTTGAAATTGTACTCCGTTGGTTCACAAAATGTTCTACAATTTTCAATAACAGGCCATTGAATAGAATTAATTAATTCTATGATGTTCTTTCACTCAAAACTGATTGCGCACATTTTAAAATAAACTGCAAAAGAAGAAACAATCAGAACCATCTCTTCCGACAAACCTTCTCCGCAGACCCAAACCGACAGGCTCTTAACCACAGATGGGTAAACCAGAGGAACAATTTCAAACTTCAATTCATCTCCATCAACGTTCATGTCTGTGAACTTGTTCTAAAAAGCAAAATTACAAATATGTCAATACACGTCTCATTACTGGTGCATATGTAATTGTGACTTGGTGATAATGAACAACATAAGACACCGACTTCGTTAAACTATTAGAACTAATTTCCTGAATAGAAGATTTATTTATAAAAACAGTAGCAGGACTACCTGGCACAGCCCGGGATTTTTGGCTTATTTTTTTCTTGTTTTTTTGTCGACAAAACTTAAAAAAGATTTTATTAAGAAATTGTTTAGAACATTTTCCTCGATGAAAACTACTTCTTTGCCAAACTTTGTTCAAACTGCTCCAGAGGTTCAGTTGTGAATATCGAACATGCATACATGCACACACGCACACCCACAAACATTGCCCTTTATATATTTATTCTGCTGCTTCGCATAAATGGCTGTTAAAACATCATCAACTCACTCCTGCAGTTTTAACAACATCGGAATTCTGAGCTACTGTTTTGCCTTCCAGCTTGACCGTAACTGCCACCGTTTTCATGTTCTTGCCGACAAAGTCGAGGCTGACGATCGTCCTGGGTTTGTCGAAGTTCACAGTAAACGTGACCGGAAGTTTGGTAAAAATGATTGGAAGGACGGCTTTGCCCACGGGTCCGACCAGCTTCGTTCCGGGAATCTTGAGACCGTCAACGGTCGTGCATTTCTTCGGGGTTACAACAGATGCTGGAAAAAAACGTTTGTTTAAAAAACTTTATAAGTAAGCTATCAACTGAAAATATAACTCGATAAAATACTTTTTTCGAATAAATTAAGAAAGCAAACTAACGGGTCGTACGGATTGGAGGGAGAGTAGAACCTGTAAAGCACGTGCAGGATTGAAGATGTCAAAACCGATCAATTGTTACATTGAGTAATGTATGAATTAAAATAATACTTTTGTATTTATTAATTCAAAATAAAACAACTTTACATCCCAATCAATTATTTGTTATTATCTTTAGTAAAAACTCAAATATTTTTTTTTTATAAAAAAAACGATATTGGAAGGCTTTATTTCTACCTTGGAGGCAAGCATAGATCTTCAAATCTGACACCACTACAGGTAACTTGACATCCTTTGGATAAAGACTTATGACAACAGAGGTTACATCTTTTGCGACCACAGTGTAGTCACCCTACAAGAAAGAAAAGCAAATTGTCAACCTGGCACTATGCACTTGAAAACATCAGATAATAAAGCTAAAAGAACAAATAAGCGATTTTTTTTTGTAATTTTCATCTTTTTGATTCGTTAGCTCAATATTCTTATTCCATCAAAAAATTAATTTCTTAATTGAAGCGAATGAAATAAGATAGGTAGTGAATTTCAGCGCTAACATCGTCTGCGACGGTCTTGCGGAACTCCGCGTCTTTGCCGACGACTTTCGTGAAGGTGAAGACGATTTTATTTATATTCTTTGCAATAACTATAGCCTGTACGACGTCCTTGGTGACTGGGAAAACGATTTTTATCTGTACAGGCTTGTTGGTCGGCTTGTAGATGAAAGGTACTTTGACTGTATTGATATTTGGTACTGTGGTGATTTTCGTTGTTCCGATCTTTATTATCTGTTCCGTCTTGCAGTAAAGGGAAATGGTCGTTGGAGCTAGATAATAGAATGAAATCATATTTTTAGAAAATAAAAATTAGTTTTAGAACATAAAAAGAATATTTTTTTTCAGAACATATAGAAATATTTTTAGAACATAAAAAATATTTTTAGAACATAAAAAATATTTTTAGAACATAAAAATAATATTTTCAGAACATATAAAAAATATTTTTAGAACATAAAAAAATATTTTTAGAACATATTGTTAGTAGAGCAAAAAATATTTTTCAAACATAAAAAATATTTTTAGAAAAGCAAAAATCATGATTTTAGACCAGCAACAGAAACATAGATTTAAACAAATGAATTTAAATATTAAGTATCTTACCAGGTGTTGGAGTGGCCGTAACTGTAAATATATTTTAATGAATGTTTTAAACACATTTAAGTCATATATTCCAATAAATAAAAATTAATTTATAATAATGATTAGTCACATTGTCCGATTCAAAATCTACCTTTTTCGGCACATGTCCAAACTCTGAGATCGGTGATTTCGATCTTTTGGCCGGGCTCGAGTCCGACAAGTTTAATCTCGACACTGAATCCTGGGAAGTTTCCAAATAAACCAACACTCTGGGAAAAGAAAAAAATTAAATAGTTAAAAATGTCAGATTGTCAGATAACCACTTCTATGTCAAGTCGCATACTACATGAAACAGTTTGAGATCAATTTTGGCAAACTCTGAACAAAAAATTTAAGGTTTTAATAAATTATCTTTTTTTTTTAAAACGCAATACGGCAGAAAAATGGCTATTAACCCCCTCATCTCCAGAAACCGTCTGCTCCGTAACGACTTTCGCTCCCTCGAAAACCGTAAAAGTGGCTTCTTTCAGTCCGGCGCAGTTGAATGTGATTTCTGTAAACCTCAGTTGTTCTTTGAGCGGCGAAGAAATCGTAATCTTCGGGTTGACGTCGTCCGAGATCGTGAGTGCATCGAACGAATCGGTCGAGACGGAAGTGACTTCGGGAGATCCAACGACGTCGAGTGACTTTAGTACCTCCTCCTCGTTACAGGCCTGCGGTGTTGTAGCTCCTGTAAAAAAAAGTGTAGAATAATTTTATTGAACTGACCATCAAATGCATAAAATAAGTTATAAATTATCTAATTTTTATGCTGTAAAAGATTATCAAGTTCTGTACCTGATTCATATTCAGTTATTATATAAGACATTTTGAAAGTGTTCAGGAAACAAACGATTCTCTGCTTAAGTTGTTGCTTGTTTTATATTTTCTAGGCATGAGGCAATGCATTAAAAAATATAATATATAGTCAAAGTTTTTTCACACACCTTTAGAACAGATCCACACGGTTAGATCACTAATACTGATTGGTTCCCCAGCTTTCTTTGGTTTAAAGGTAAAGGTCAGAGAAGTAATGCTGTCTTGAACAGCAATTTTCATGTCCTGAATAGAATAAAAAAACACTAATTCGTGCAATAAGATGAGACAAGAATAGGTTAGATTCAGCTTTAAAGCATAAAATTGTGAGAAAATAATAAAAATAACAACATTACATTATATCACATTTGCCTGTAATTTATAAATTATATTAAATTAAACTTCTTTAGCTGTTCAAAAAAAAAAATAAAAAACTGCTCAAACCCCGCTTGCTGGCACTCGATAATCCGAGGGAAATTTGGAGAATTCCGATGCTTTTTGTCCGACCAGGATCAAACTGTTCAAGTTGACGGAGCTGAATTCGATTCCATAGAATACAGTCGGAACAAAAAAGTTGATTTCGAGTTTCGGCGGCTCCTCTTCGTCCTCGTAGGTCTTGAATGCGAACGAGTCATCGTTGACCCTCTGTGAATCCAGCGGAAAATTTACCATCGTTTCTTCGCTCAACAACGCATTGACAGTCTGACACTCGGTTGCAGCTAAATTGATTCGAATAAGAAAAAGGTTTAGATATTAAACAAAAACAATTAAATGAAAAAACATTACAAATACAATTTGAACAAAAAACATTACGAATACAACGTAAATATAAAAAATAAAAATGCAATCTAAATCAAATTACATTTCACAAATAAACATTATACAAATACACTGTAAATTGAACTGAGTTTTTTTAGAAATGGTACTGGTGATATAACTAGATTATTTTCATTTAAAATGGAAAGTTGCCTCTATCAATACTACTCGGACGCAAGAAAAAAAACTTACGCATGGTCGTTTTGGCGGTCGTAACTGCAAAAAAAAAATTAATTTTTTAGTTACAAATAAATTTCAAAAATAACACTACAATGTTTTCATCGAGTAAGTTTTGTAATATAAACCAAGAACTCGAAAATCTTACGTCTCGGTGTTGGAGCTGAAAGAAGAAAAAAAAAACAAGATATCGTCAGCTAAACATTTGCGACGGTGTGCTTATATTTCCTAGAATTTTTTTTTGCTTTTATTCATAAGTAATCAAAACTGCGTTGACATACCTTCTCCGCAAACGGCCAATCTTGCCTCTGTTACCTCTGCACTTTTAAAACCAGTTGCAAACGTGACCATTAGCCCTTTCACCAGAAGGTCCAAGACAAAGTTCTGTCGGTAAAAGAAATCATAAACAGTGTGATAAAAGCATTTATCAGCCCAAATATTTCATTAAAAAATGGAACCAAATTTATTTCATAATCAGTCTCGACTCACAATCTGTCCTTTATCATCCGGACTTTTAGACACCGTCACAGTATTGCCAGTCCTTCCGTCGGCAGCTGTGATACTGACTTCGTCAACCCCTTTGACTACCAGGAAAAACACCATGATCTCATGCGGTTCTTCAAAACTGACCTCCACTGCAAACACGTCTCGCACTGATGGCATTTCAAGCTTTCCAGACAACGACCCTTTGAGATCTTCTGATGGGATCTCTTGAAATTCCTTCGTCTGCAATACGTCGTATGTTTGGCACCTGGTGACCGTAGTGGTGGCTGGTGGAGAAAATAAATCAGATAAACATGAGACGAAGAAAATAAATTAGATAAACATGAAATAGAGAAATTAAATTAAATAAACATAAGAAAATAAATTAAATAAACATGAAATTTTTTTAGACAAGTCCGTTAATTGAAACGATACATTTCATAAAGTAATTTCAAGAAATAAGCATGCATACCAGGCGATACAGTAGGTGTGACAGATCCCTCTGAAACAAATTTAATAAAATTAAATAACAGAAATCTTCTGAAATATAATTTAGGTTAATAACTTTGCATTCAATAGACAAACAACTAAACAGCAGTTCATATGTGAACAATCCACAAATGCAGCAACAGTTGTTTGTATCTAAACTAATATCACATATTCTACTTTAAAACCATTTGACTATTATTTATTAAGTATATTTGGATTTCAAGCGCCCTTTTGACTAATGTTATTGCATCACAAAATATATTGATAATAGAATTTATTGTGCCTTCAATACTAATATAATTATACAATACACAGAATCAATTTTGATAAATTTATCAACAAATACCACAAACCTTTAGCGCATGCGTAGATGCTAAAAGATTTGACGACAGCCCCTTCAGACAAACTGTACAAGTTCAGCACAAGCGAGCTTACTATCACACCTTTGACATCGATTTCCTATTCGCAAGAACAAAAAAAGTCGTCTTAACCGTGTGCGTGGTCTTAATGAGTGTCCAAGTTTAAAAATTCAGGAGAAAACCATGGCGAATAAAGATAGATACTGAGAAAATTATTTCTTTACTATGAAAAGAAAATAGGTCACAGATAATTTCATCAAATCTAGACAAAGTCTTCACAAGTTTATGTTTTGTAGTCTCAAAAACTTAAACAGCAGGCTAAACTTGACTTTTATTTTAATGAAATTTTTCAATTAACTGATGAAAAGCACTTCAAAATTAGAGATAACATTAAGCAGTAATGTCTTCATAGAATCAAAATATCAACACTCACAGGATGGTCCAACTTTCCTTCAATCTGGTAAGTGTTTTCATCAAATTTCGTCACATCAATGGTGTAATCAACCACGGAATCGGTCTCAATAAAGATTTTGGTCACAGTCTGAGGTGTGGCGAATTCAACATTAACCAGAACAGCTTCACCAGCTGGAATTTTTTCCAGCTTGGCCGTCGTGCCGCCGGTTCCGATGATCGTGACCTCGGCGAGTCCGTTCACCTGCAGCGCGTCAACCTCCGTGCAGATGGGCGGAGTAAGTGTCGTAACCGGGCTAGGTGTGGTCGGGGTAGAGTGCTCGTGGGTGGTCACTGGAAATTAGAAGCATTTGTTAAACATAAAAAAAAAACATTTAATAATACCTGAAATTTAATAATAAAATAAATGTATACAATATAATTTGATAACTAATTATCATGCAAAAGAATGTTTATGGCATCTTAGGCCATAGGTGATCAGCCACAGAGCAGCAGTACAAGTGTTTTTTAGTCTGAGCAAAGAGTAGTAACCGTCAACAGGGCGATAGAAGAACAGCACTAGATGAAAAATTCTTCTTTTACAAAAAAAAATTGATTATTTTGGTAAACTTACTTGTACCACAATTTTTCTCATCCGTTCCATCTTTGCAGTCGGACTCACCATCGCATACAAAACTGGGAGAGATGCACAGCATGCCACTGTCGCACAAGAAGTCCGTACAGTTTCCACCTGGGTGGCATTGAAAAAAAAAACTTGACCATTAATTTTAAGTTGGTTTATTTTATATAAACAAATAAAAAAAACACAAATCGATTAGTAATATCATCAACACGACTTCAATTTATAAAATATTAAACTTTAACATTGTTCACGGACACATTTTATTCGAAACACTTACACAATATGGGGCACTCGTCAGAGTGATCATCGCAGTCTGGTATGCCGTCGCACACTTGGCTCTTCTTGAGACATTTTTGGTCGTTGTCGCACGTAAAGTCCTTGCACTCGCATATGTCTCCCTTGCATTCGAATTTTCCATCGGTGCACTCGCTGTTTAAAAAAAAATAAATAAAACAATCTCACACAACAAGTGCTTTCACTGATATTATAAAATTAACATTTAATGGAAATACAATTTTTTTTTCTATGAACATAAAAAAGTCGAAAACTCCAAGTTTACTATGGAGTTTTGTGATCGACAAATTAAAGTCAGGAAACTGTATCACATACCACTGTTGACACTTGATCTCAGTCTTATCTCCCGGCTGGTATGTCTTGCCGTCGTATTCGCACTGGCACTGGCTGACGGGAACGCATTTTCCTTCGTCTTAAAATAAATAAAAATTCCATTGAACAAAGTTTGTTGCTTCTGGCTGATGACAGTTTTCATGGAATTTAAATAGACTTTCCAATATATTCTAATTAAACCATTTTCAAATTTTTTAAATCTTGACCAATCATTTTACAAGCTAGACACAAATTTTTCTCAGCTTAAAAAATATTGTGGACATTTAGAGATACACCTACATTCATGCATACAAGCACCAGTCTGACTTTAGCCATCAACCAGCAAACATTTGACTATCAAGTGAAAAACTGACATCAGCCACCAGAGTTACTGCAAAGAAATACTTACAGTCTGTAACTTTTCCATCTTCGCAGAAGCACCCTTCAACTATAAGGTCCTTGTTATTGGCAAGCCCTGCCGAATTGTCTCTGCATGTGGTGTTGACCGGGTTGAAACATTCAAAGTAGTCCTGGTCGTTGTTACACATGACAGCTGAAGTTAAAAAAATATTTTAACATTAGTTTATTAAAACCGGATGAAATTAGATGGCTTCATCGTCTTAAAACGCCTGTTGTAAAGAACCATGAACTATAATAGAAAATGGCTTCATATAGTGAAAAAGAACATAATACATTTAATTCATCAAACGTTCAACTTACCACAAAAGTGATTACTCCTCCACCTGACACAGACACCTTCTCTGGCACAAGCACTGGCAAACATAGCCACAGCGGTACACATGCACTGACAGTCGCCACCAGAATCGCAGCTGAAAGCAAAAAAAGAGTATTTACTTTCAAGTGAAATGTTGAAAAAATATACATTTTAGCAATTATTATTTTTTAAAAGTTTTAAAGCAATTAAACTTATAATAAGAAATTGGATGCATACTTGCAGGATGTTGATTGACATTCCCTGTAGTAAGTCTCCCAATCCAATTTCTTGCGACACTCTTCGAAGATCGGACCCGACTTGATGATGCTGCAAGATGATGTTGCCCAGGCTTCTCTTTCTGGATGTTTCTAAGATTAAAAATATATGAGCAAATTACACTTCTCATTCATCAACTGAAATTATTTGCTAAGTTGCATCTTTAGCTGTAATTTCATTTTAATGAGAGTTAGTAATTTGACAACAATAAAAAACTGAAATTAAACTCACCAGACACGGGTCAGCTAATGGGAGAGAATCAGGACATATGGGATCAACCTTCCATGCCGAAGAATCTGCAGCATCGGGCGAAAGGGAACTCCCTTCAGCAACACCCTTGTCACTGAACTTGCCGCAGAGCCCATCGACTCTATCTTTGTAGCAGTTTGGAAGACTAATGATCAACTTGGTACCTAAATAAATGAAAATTTTGTTAAATAATCTGTACAACTATAAACTAGAATCTATATTATTCGCAATTATTAAATCCATGAATACACTCGTATCTAATTAAAAATCAGTCAGACCTCCATCATGGATTACAGTAGCTCCATCTTCGAACGTTACAACGGTCAGCACGAGAGTGGACAGGATGTTTATTCCATCGACTGTGTGAACGCCAGCGGCAAGATCCACGGGTTTTCCGTTGAGGATTGGATCAGTACCGCGGGTCAGAATGACGGTGTTTAGGCCGACTTTTACAGTGATCGCCTATTTGAGTGGACAATAAATAAACATATGAGGTTATTGATGCATTTGTTTACTCTTTTTGAACAATTATAAATGCTTTAACCCATTAACGGTTACGGTTGCGAAAACGCAACGTCAATATTAGTATTTCCGTATGGTCGTGGCCATTAATGGGTTAAATTTAAATCTACTGAGCTTTTGAAAAATTAACAGTTTAGCGACATTTAGCGTTGCGTTAGTAGTCAGACCTCAGGGTCACAAATCACACACCAAACTTTCTGTCACTTGTGGACAGTTTACAGGCGCACCATTACCAGTACCAGCATTCATATTACGCTGGCATACGCCGGTGAGGCTGGGAGGATTTGAACCGTTGACCTCCAGGTCTACATGCAAATGCTTTACCGCTATACTAACAGCAGCAAAATGACAAACTCTGTTATATTCTCTATAATTTACACTGAATGTTTAGAATTTTAAATAATCCAAAAAAGTCTGAAACCCTGTATTACCTTGGCGCAAATAACCCCAGACTGTCCACATGGTATGTTGGATGTCGTGACATGGATAGGGTCGCACTGTGAATAGACGGCACTGCCGATGGTGTCAACCAGTGTGAAAGTGCACGAGGACAGTGTAGGGTTTTGCCTGTGTACCCCATCGAAGCCAACGTAAAATACATCGCCGAAGAGGCGACACTCCCCGTTGTACGAATCGTCTCTCTTGCACGTCCACTTGCGGTTTTTGCAGACACTTCAAGAACAAGGTTTTAACTTAAGCGTTTGTTGTATCAAATAATATTTAATTATTTTATCTTTCAAAATTTTATTTTTTTTATTTTTAATATTATTTCATTACTATCATAATTACATTTCAAATATTATTAATTTTATTTCTTCATAACAATTATCTTTCCCTAATGTCTGCCATCAAACACTTCCGTTTTCATACCGTTTCTTCTAGCCTGCCCTGCCTCTTCGACAAATTTAAAAATCGCATAAACGTATTAATCTTAAATAAAATTACCATGATTTTCCGAAAACTGTCACAGTCTCTCCAGAGTTGAAATAGGTTCCTTGATGCTCGCAAGGACAGTTCTCAGGTTTAACACAAGCGTTCTGAAACGTAAACGTTTTAATGATTGAGCATTGAGCAAGCGTTTTGAAAACTAAATTACTGATTCAGTGATATAAAAATCCGCTCTGAAGCCTGAAAATATAATTGAAAAAAAAAACTAACATTGTGGTCCAGTACAAGTCCATCTTCGCAGGTACAAATTCCACAGGATTTCTTTTCTGGCTCCCAGCAGAAGTCGTAGTTGGAACACGACGTTCCGCAGATATTTCCTTCCGATTGGTAGACAAGTGGCGACTCGCATGTTGTTTTTTCATTTACTGGGGCGCATGACCAGACAGCATTCATGCAGGTACTGTTGTTGAGTTGGAAAAAAATGTTATTTTCAGACTGATGAGAGGAATCAGAAAAAATGAATCCTGACGCGTTTTTAGCGCGATGAGGTTTTTAAACATGGAGTGAAATAGGCAGTTGTTTACGATTGATTAATATATTAGCAAAATAATTTGTTAAAAACCAACGCAAATTCAGTTCAATGAAACTATTTTCTATCTAAGCATGTTTCTAGATGAATGGGTACGTCCAAAAATAAAAATGCACGTTGACCAACCATGTGTTACAGTCAATTACTATCTTTTCTCCGGGATTGTAAGACTTTTTGGAAGCCGTATCGTAGCAAGTGCAAGCAGAGATGTCAACGCAGTTGCCGGAATCGTCTTGGAACTTTCCGTCCGGGCAGGCGCAACCTGGTATGCAGAAGGTTCCAAAGCAGCTAAGGCAGAGCATGCTGTAGGCTTCATTTTGCAAACTAAAATCACGACAGGTCTGCTGGAATGGGGGGCACAACTGGTAAGTCAGACCGGCGGCACAAGAAAACTGATCTTCCTCAGCTGGAAATAGTAATCAAAACCTTTTAGATACGAAACATAATTTTTTTTGATAATCATGATAATTGTTTATAATAGTTTCTGCACAATTTAATTTTATAAGTTTGCTAATCAACTACAAATAAATGTTGAAATGTTCATCTAAAGTAATCTAAACTTACGGCACATCTCCTTGATGATATTCGGATCGGGCCAGAGTCCCTGGTCAAAACCTTGCTCGGCGCAACCAAGAACTTTCAGGTTGAGATAATGACAAGGTCCAGGAATTTTGGCATAGCCAGAAGAGCCGGCGGCATTGATGTCTTCGCACAGATCATTGGTACACGATTGGTAGTAGTCGGTCCTAGGCGTTCCAGAACTGCACTGTATGCCCAGGAGAGTAGAATTCTTCAGGAAACCACACTGCCTTCTGACTGTCTCGCTGCCACTCAACTGCAAATATTTTAAAATAAATTTTTGCATACAGTTGGCGTCTTCAAGTTCATTTCCAAGTTGATTAATACACCTGAAGAGCTTAAAAGTTGCGGCAATTAAACAATTTTTGATAATCGATTCAGCTCTATCCACTTGTCGATTAATTATTGCTAAACTAATATTAGAGTAGCGTAAATATAATGTATAAATCGTCGATGAAAACCCACAGCAGTATTGGACGAGCACGGATCAGGCACCGTGGTCGGGAAATTTTTTCCTTGACAGTTGCTGAAAGATTTGATGAAGTTGACTTTTGTGTCTATTATGCCGCTCCTCGTCGTGAATTCGTCGTCCACACGCTGATTCATGTTGCCGCAGAGACCGATAACCTGGAAAAAATTAATATATAACATAGTAAATTATCTCAATAAACAAAACAGTCAATTAATCAATTTGCACATAAGCAAAAAACTGTTCTATTCAATTCCTTTTTAACACAGTATTCCAAAATTTCAGTTTTTCTTATTCTATCAACCAACCTTTCCAACGCAAGCTTGTGCAAGAGTGAGGAACAGATTGTTGTTCATGCCAAATCTTATCTGGAATCCTTCAGCCTGAACAAACAGGTAGTTCTTCTTCTTGGCCAAAAATATATTGTACTGGTAGAACGGCTTCTCCACCACCTCCACGGCAAGACCGTTGACGGAGACGACGAAACCACCTTTGCCGACGTTCAGTACTATGACCACCAGCTTGTCGTCTTGTTTTGTTTCGATTTTGATGGCCGCCGGTGCCGTTTGTAAGGACTCACCGGTGCCAGCGCTCTTCGTCTGCATTGATACTTTCAAACCTCCGGGAATGCCGCTGTTTGCTAGCAGCTGAAAAACAAATTTTTAATAAATAAACAATAGCAAATAAGAATTGCTAAAAAAAAAGAATTTTGTATTCATTTAGCTAAATTTTATTCTAAAAAGTACCTGACTTTTAAGTAACTTTTAAAGTAACTGAAGGATTCAAAAAAGTACCTCTGCCAGAGTGTACCAGCAGGCAGGTGCTTGAAAAGAGTAGAAGAAACCATCAAAGGTGGTCACATGTTCCAAACCGACAACCAAACAGGTCTCTGGACAAGCTTTCTTTGTGCAAACCCAGCTTCCATACTTGCAGACGCTGGATTAAATGATCAAAAATTATTTATTTTCTTGAAAAATATAGCCACTTAAATTTAGGCAGTAAAGTGTTGCAAAAAATTTTCTTATCGCATGATCTGACAGGCCTCTCCAAACCAGCAAAATTATGAATCGGACCACTATATTTTATTAAAAAATATATTTGACTGTTTTAATACGGTTTCGTGTGTTGTGGTCTGTTTTTATATACATTTCAAAAAATCCTTCATTAATCAATTATACCATTATTATTTGGAATTCTAAGTTTTTATGGTAGTCAAATACCTTGAATCAGCTATGAATAAAATGATTGACTTTAAAAAATTATTCAACATCAATGGTTATAGCGTATAAAAAATAAAAGTCAAACTAGCGATGTTACCATGAATTGCATTTGTTTGGCACTGTGGAACCAGCCGGATAACTTTTACCGAGGAAGGTACATGGACATTCTTTCGGGATATAGCAGCTGTCTCCATCGCTAACCATTCCAGGAGAACAGGAACAACCAGGGTATTTCAAGGGTGAGGTACAGGTGTCCGCCACTTCCAAACTACCGCAGTTGGGAGTACAAGGTGACAGAGATTCAGTGTAGATCATACCAGAAGGACATGGAATCTCTGTGAAAAACAACACCTTCAATTAATTTTTTCCAAAAAAGATATTCATCGATTGTATTTAATTGACAAATTTGTTTAAAAACTTATCACCATGGCACCAAATTTTCAATATTATTTCAAAAAATATTTTCCTTTTATAATTTTCCTAAAAAACCAACAGTTAAGACAAAAACAAACTGTAAACCTACCACACAGACTAGATGATCTCCACTCGAAGGGGTAGCCAAGCCTGTTGCACTGCATGCTGTACTGCGCCAGGATGTCACAAACTGCAGCGCTCGTCTTGCTTTCATCACCTTGCTTTTTGGCCCACACAAAATCGGCAAGACAGCGGGAATAGTAGCTAGCTGGGTTGACCTTTAAATGAAAAAAAAACCGTGAACCAGATTGAACAAGCTTGTCGTAATATTGGTCTAAAGTCTAAACTAGAAACTGGTAACTAGTCTTACCAGTCCATTTTATTTTATATATTTTTTCCTTGAAGCATCTACAAATGTTTCATATGTTATGGATCGGAACTAACCACATGATGACAGATGGTGAATGGTCGTTCCAAAATAGAAGAACAAGCAGCAATTGCCTCTTCATCCTTGATCTCGGTTGATCCACCACTAAGAGATGGCCAGTCAATAGCGAAATCACCGCACTGTTGTAATGTATAAATTAACATTTTTTTTAACATTGAACCATAAATTAATGAATCTCAAGAACTATAAAGTTAAAAAATAAAACTGAAAACAGAAATAAATTGATCACCTTTGCATCGTCGAATCTGTTGGCCTTGCTGAACCCATTCACGGAAACCCTTGCTCCAGAAACAGTCAAATCGTCTGTCGATCAAATTTAGGTTTTATAGTTAAAAAATTAAATAGATCATGAAATTGACAAAATCTGGTTTCTTGTTTTATGGTTAAACAGCAGCTTAAATAATTCATTTCATCAACGTTTTTAATCATCAAATTTTTAAAACGCTAGCTTTAGCAAACGACAAGCCACGTCATCCAAAGACGCTAAGTATGGCATTTCTAATTCTTGAAATAAATACAGACTCTTAATAGGATAGTTCTGATTTTTAAATAAATAAATAAATAAATTATTTTATAATATTGTAAAGTTGCCTATTTTTTACATTAATTTTTTTTCATTTACAATTTTTAACACTACTTAAAACATATATTTTACTCTTCACTTACTGTCTGCCACGCCGTCAAAATTGCCACACATTCCTGCGTATTCAGTGCTTCCTTCGGTCAAGAAAGGTTCGTCCAAGTAAATGAACCAAGAACCAAAGCATGTCCATCCTACTGTGAGACTGCCATACTGGAAGATGAAGAAGTTTCCCACTTTCGAGAATCTTGCGGCTGTTCGGGAAATGAAATCGTTAATTTTTTTGTTGTGTTGGTTGGCTTTAAATTACCAAATGATATGGGTATTGTGATTGTGCTAAAGTTTTTACATTAAATTATTTGGAAAAAGCTAAATACTAATAGAAAAAAAAACAATTTCGAAGAAATGATGTATCTTAAAAATAATTATTTGCATGCAGATTAAAACTAATTTGATTAAACGTGTCTTTAATTTCGGATAAAAGATGAAAAGCAATAATGAATTATTTTTCACATGACAAAACAACTGACATCCTTCGGCAAATCCTCTGTCGCTCAAGATCATGACCGTGTCGTGGTTGTACTTTATTTTGGAACAGCTCGCCACTACCTCGTGATTGGCGTCAGCTTTTATGGTAAGTTCCTGATGAAGACGATGAAGAAAAAATTACTATAGAGATAGCAGTATGTATTTATGATAATGACTGCTTGAAAACAGGCTGCTAAAATTAGATTATTTTTACTTTATCTATTTTTTTCTTTAATCATCATCACCACTCACCCTTTCAGAGTAACCGAATTCGCATCCGTATGACTTGAGCGTAACCCATCTCTTCGAGTCTCTGAACAGCGTGGTACTGCAGCAGTCTTGGTAGTAGAACTCCAGGCCGTCGAATGTCTGCCAGTAGTACTTCCCGGAACCGGAACAATATCTGCCTTCTGGGAGTACCTCTGGAAATTGGATGGAAAAAATGAATTCATGTTTGAAAGAAATCTTTACATTCTTAGAACCAGCGGGCCTGTCCACTGAAATAACGAAACTAGACTAGCATGGTGATGATGATAGTTTACTTGTTTAAATTACCATGAATAAGTTAGATAATTAATTTATTTCAATTAATAAGTGAAATAACTTTGTGTACAAAATTTTCAAATTCAAATTATTCAGCCAGTCACAGCAAAAGACTTCTGGATACGTAGCATAGCTGCCTCTGTGACGCCATTTGGCTGGGGAGCTGTAGTGCACTGCTTCGCCCTTAGGCACTACGCCACAGGGTAGATATTTATTCCCTCATTTCATAAGCTGAGTAAAGATCTCGTATAAAATAAGATAACTTACATTACATCTAACTCTCGTTCTTATCTCTTTTTGTCTTTCTCTCTCCCCCTCCCCCGCTCTCTCTCTCTCTTTCTCTCTCTTTCTCTCTCTTTCTCTATGTTGTATCAAAAAGATCGTTAGACTGACTAAACGCATCGATAACAACATAGCTGCTAAATAACACGTGTGACTTGAAACATAATAAAGAATTCTAATATTTACAAACTGTGACAACAAGTAACAACTGCTATACTCCAAACTATCGCGTGACCTATAGAATTTTTCGCTTCATTTTCAACGGGCAATTAATACAGTAATGTCATGCATGATCAATCGAGCAATGACCTCGATCAACGTAACGGTGTAGCGGAGCCGCTAAACGTGGGTTCGAATCCAGGTAGGACCCGTAGTCGTACAAAATAATATAACATATATTATAATAGCCCACATCTGTGTAAAACGTCTGTGTAAGACGTTTTTGCGTGACGATTTGCTATCTATGGCAAATTAATTTATATATAATAATAATAATAAATAATTATATAAATAAATTTTTTTATATAGTTTAAGTAAGGTAAATATTTTTAATTTATTTAAATATTAAAAGTTATTTCGCAATTGTACACTGTCAGCCTTAGAGATAAAAAAAAGTGGAACTGTACTCGATTTTTTTTTTATAATTTAAATAATGAAATAGATAATGAAATTTTTAAAAAAATCCGTTAATTTTGACGGGCGATCTCTAGTATTAATAATGATAAAGATGATATTGGTCTTTTTTGCATGGTATCGAGTCAAGACTGCGCTATAACAATTGTATTAACTACTATTAACCGTTGAAGAGAGTGGTTGGACCGCTTGACATGGAGGCAGATGAGGAACAAGCTTCGCATCTGTGCCCACTGCAGATCCCCCACGAGTTATCCAGCTTGCCGCTGCAACAGTCGCTCTTCTTCATCTTGAGGAGTGATTTAGTGGCCGTGTTGCCGCAGTCCCTTGCGGAGAAGCAGTACCCCAGTTCGGTGTCGGGGTCTAAGATGTGTGATGGTGTGGTTTTATTAAAAAAATTTTTTATAGTTATTTAAACATGTTTTTTGCTATTTCCTTAGTAATTCATAATTTCCTCATTTTTAACTAATTATTTATTTTAGGTCTTTGTATCAACTTTATATTTAAACCAAATTATTCTGGGTTTGGTTATCACTTACAAACTCCAGAGAAAAACAACGTCAAATCACAATCCAAGCTTCTTTGAATCTACTCTTGACCAATTGATGATATCTAGTCGTTATTACCAGTCATAGTCGATAGTAACAGTCATAGTCGTCATAACGAAGTTTTCATTTTAATTATTAATAAGTCATAGAGCTTATTTTACTAACCATCCGATTTAATTTCGCAATGGTCACCACAGAAGTCGTTGTTTCTACACACGCAGTTATCGGGTGCGACACAGGTGGCGCCGTTCTGACAGGGTGGGTCGCAGATGGCTGTTGTTGGTAGTTGACGAAGATGTTATTTCAAGGAATAATTTGATCATTTCTCATGGTGAATATATTAAGTATAATGAGATGAAATAATTATCATAATTTATTTAATGTAATAGTGATTATATAATTTAAAATTATAATTATGACTTACGAATTGAACAGTCAACCCCTCCCCAACCATCGCAGCAATCTCGTTTAAGGCTCGTTTTTGTTCTGTAAGTTACAAATTGAAATTATAAAAACAATAAAATATATATAAATATTATTTCAAATTCATATTAATAATAACAAAGAGGAATTGTAGATATTTTGATTTGATTTTTAATTTGATGAATTAACAACACAGACAAATCGACTGTAGATGAATAAAATCTAAAAGCGTGGACATTTTTTTTTTATGACAATCAGTTCCAACTGCCACTCACATGAAGTATCGGCATTTTGCGGGATTGAGACGATCGTAGGCCCAGGACTTGAGCTTATCTTCTCTTTCTTTATCGCTCAGCCATTCGAGCCCCATGCCTTTGAAGTCGACTTTGTAACCCTTGAGCATGAAGTTCATGGCTTCATTGCAGGCTCCCGATGAGGTTTCTATGTCTGACTTGGTCTTATTGCAGTAATGGGACTGTCTGTTGATCGTTTAAGAAAAAAGTGATTTCAATAATATTACGTTATTGGATTATTGTTAATAAATGAAAATAGATTAATAATTTGGTCTTTTGGTAAATTAAAGTCCCGTATGGAGTTCAAATGTGCAATGACGACATCTTAAAAGACTAAGTTGATGGAGAGCATTTGGTAGAGAAAATTTGACACTAGTGAAAAGCACTATCGTCGTTGGAATTTCATTGGTTGGCTGGATCGGCTGACTAAGTTATTTGACTGCAGCCAAGATTTCAAACTTATATGGTCAACTAATTTAGACGTAATAATGTTATCACAACTTGTAGAATATATTATGTTCATCAGTCTAAGTATGAAAATGTGATCGAACTTGGCCGTAGTGCGTATCGGAAAAAAGGCTCATCTGACGCGATGCGTTTGAAGTAAATCAATGCTTTTGTTCGATATTTTCAGAGCTTTGTTATTAAGATTTGTTAGTTTCTGTTCACAATCTTGGTTCAGAAAATAATTTAAATAAATTATAATTTATGTAAATTATTTCAATGACTGATCATAACTCTAGAGGTTTAAAACATTTTGTTTACCAGACAAGTAAGTAATTTAATTTGCCACGTTTTACGTCAAATACACTTAATAGCGATTTGTTAGAATAATCACATTTTTTTAAATCAGCTATTCATGAGTTTATGCATCCATGTGATCACGGTAACTACTAAAATCTATTTCAATAAAGCGCTCTCTGTACTCCTGAAGTACATAACGATTGAACAATCAAGAATAACTAATAACAGTTCTAGTTCTGCCAACTCTTTTTTTTCATTGTCATGGCAAATTAAAAAGAAAACAAGCTTAGCAACCACACTGAGCAATCTAGTTTACCGAGAGTAGCGGAGATTATCCCGAGATTTCTCAGACTTTTCATCAGTCTTCTGGCCACCGGAATACGGACTACCAAGTAACTTGTTGTCTGAGACTGAGTCAGAAGGTCCATCGGCAGCGGTCAATCGGTCGTTGAGGAAAAGCAGTGCAAGAGCCAGGAAGGTAGAAAAAAGGATATCTTTACGTATCCAGCCCATCGTTGTTACTGTGACGATGGTCACTTATCAGTGGTTAAACAGTTTTTTCTTATGTTCAAAGTTAATTATTTCAATCGAAGTAATCTATCTACTTAGATGAATATAGATTCGGATAGGTCGACTTCCTCCTTAATACTGCTCCTTTTAGCCGGTTTAAACAACCAACTTTAGACCTGTTGGACTAGTCCGTGCCATGAGTTTATATACTTTTCTGATCACCTTTTTAGCATCCCCCACTGATCCTCTCTTTTTTTTCAGTTTTTTTTTACTTTCATCCTTCGCTCAGCTCAGCTACGGCTTGCTTCTTTGCGTCAGTCTAAACCCTTCTAAGCATGCCCCGTTGCATTCAACTCCTCCCCTGTTCTCAACTGATGGGGAAACAGGTTCTTGTGACACTCAAAACGACATAAGATCACAAACACAGACGATCGACTTTACTACGGTCGAATGCAAACCTATCATTTATTTATGAAGCCTTGCGCGTCATCTTTGCAGAAATTATTACAACCACCACCACCACCTCCACCAGTATCCTCACCACCACCATACCACCATACCAGCATCATCATCATCATCATCATCATCATCATCATCATCATCATCATCATCATCATCATCCTCATCATCATCATCATCATCATCATCCTCATCATCATCATCACCACCACCATCACCATCATCATCATCATCATCATCATCATCATCATCATCATCATCATCATCATCATCATCATCATCATCATCATCATCATCATCATCATCATCATCATCATCATCATCATCATCATCATCATCATCATCATCATCATCATCATCATCATCATCATCATCATCATCATCATCATCATCATCATCCGTTCTTTCGTTCATTCGTTCATTCGTTCATTCGTTCGTTTGTTCGTTCATTCATTCGTTCGTTCGTTCGTTCGTTCGTTCGTTCGTTCATTCATTCATGTCGATTAGCAAAAAATAAATAAATACAAAAACAAAAAATATTAAAACATGAAAAAATCGTTAAAAAATCTATTCATTCAAGATAAGTTGAGAGTGGGGAGATGACTAGGAAATGCAGAGCAAACGCAACGCAGATCGCCACCGTATGCGGGTTCTCCGAACGATTGATGGCCTGCTTAGGGGTTGTCAATATCTTCTGGGTTCCATCGGTCGGCCCCCGTGATTTTGAAGTGAACGGGGGGCATGCACGGCACACGCTTTCACTGACGATGAAAAGCCGACGACTCGATAACGTGTCACCAACCAGCTAGATGTGTCGTGCGAGTTATCTCGGCGCTATTCACCTCATCGATTTTTGAATGTTTTTATTTTATTTTATTTTTTTTTCTACGTTTTAATTTATTTATTAAAAAGAAAGTTTTTTTTCTACTTTAAATTCGTTCTAATAATTCTGACCGGGAAAACGCTAAAAACACAAACTCCGTGGAATACTTTGAAATTTAATGTCGATTTTATCGAATATTTTTTTTTAAAATTTAATTTGGTTTCTTATCCGTTCACTTTCTTCCACTATTTTTCCATTCCTTTCTCGTTCTCATTCTTTTCCCTTCTTGTATTTTTTTCTTTCTGCGTGTCTCTCTCTCTCTCCTTCTCTGTATTTCTTTCTCCTGTTCTCTCTTTCTCCTGTTCTCTCTTTCTCTGTCTCTGTCTCTCTCTCTCTCTCTCTCTCTCTCTCTCTCTCTCTCTCTCTCTCTCTCTCTCTCTCTCTCTCTTCTCTCTCTCTCTTTCTCTCTGTATTTCTTCTTATTATTCTCTCCTTCTCGTACTGCAGTCAAGCATAATATTTCCCGCTAGACAGTTGACGTTTAACATTTCAAAAGACCACATGTTTGTCACATCGCATAAAACACACACAGGGACACAGCACAACAAACACACACACACACACACACACATGGACACGGCACAACAAACACACACACACACACATGCACACATCAAAACACACACACACACACATGAACACACTTGATAGAAAAGAAAATTCAAGTGAACACTGAAACACCAGCACGGTCGCCACCAGCTGTGCCTCACATCAGGCAAATAAATAAATAAAGACACAAACAGATGAAGTTATGGAAAAAAAATCTAGAAAAAATCTTGACGTTTTACCCTCTTGCAAAATCTCTCTTGACTGCTGCTCGACGATGAGCTTGATATACGATTAAAAATCTCGCGCTATGATCGGTCACGCAACCCTACACGCTTCGACGGAACGCTAACGCGGAGGGAGGGAGGGGGCGTGAGGGAGACGATGATGGTCTGTTCAGGTGTAGCCCAAGTGCCACAACCTGTCCTGGTCGTACCCGCTTTTTCTCTTATTTTATTTCTGGAGCTTTACAGCCGGCCGAATTGCGGGAGCTATGTAAGTGTTTCAAGTTATTTTTGATTATGGTGATTTTGATGGTCATAATGATGGCATTTTTGATGATAATAATGATGATGACAATGACGGTGACGTTTATGATGTTGACGATGACGATGATGACGATGACGATGACGACGACGATGATGATGATCTAGTAGACATGTTGATGAAATATTTAAATTTCTATTTTATTCATAGCCTGAAGAGATCTTTCAATCCTTAACAGAAATCAAACACGAGATAAGTCTTGAGTAAGAAATCCGCGACTCGAAATCTCGAGGTTGGCGCGAGTCTCAGTGTCAGTCAGTGCCAAGTGGAAGTAAGTACTTGCTCGAGTAATGAGTTATGACTAGTTCAAGTTAATTGGCTTCTTGAATGTTTTGATATGTTAATAGTCCTTTTTAATAATTCAGTTAGGTTTATATTTGAATTCTTTGTCTACAAAATCTTTTAGGGTCACTGCAGTTCGGGATAAATGCTTACTGACAATAGCAGGTTTCTGCTTTAAAAAAATTCAACTTTGTGTTTAATGTCATCAAAATCGAAAATTTGATGGGTTCAGTGAGAAAAAGTTGTTTTGAGCAGAGATCAGCAGCAGACAGTAGTATAAACAAGGGACGGAACGAAATTGTTATCTGTATTTTCTCCCTTTCATAATCTAATTCAATCCGAAGTCTATTGAACTCAATAAAACATTTTCCAGTTTTACAAGTTCTAATAAAACAAAATTACTCTTCATATAGGGAATCGCAAAAAATTTTTTATTTAATTTATCTTACTAAAATTTTTATAATTCTAAAAAGAACAAACATAGAAAATTATCAATTAAAGTATTTTCAATTCGTTCAATTATATGGAAAAATGTTGAACAAAAAGACACACAAAAATAGCATATAATAGACCAACATCTTTATAATATTTTAATATAATCTTATAATATTAGGTAAGAATTTCTGCTAGATATTATTCCATATAATTTAGAGACTCAAGTTTAGATCGTAGTTCATTTAAAATAAAATAGATGGCAGATATTTTATGTAGGTAGAGATAATCAGATATAATACAAAATAATGATAGGTAAAAAGTTCTGATAGATACTATTCCATATAATTTGGGGACTCAAATTTAGATCGTAGATTATTTTAGATAGAATAGATTGCAGATTTCAAGTTATTCTTATTCTCTAGTGATTCTTGCACTGAAACAAGAAATGCTCCAAGCTTATTGCAAGTCTTACACACTCTTGCTTAATGAAGACCCAGGACCTTGTTTAGCGCTAAAAGAAAGCACTTATTCAAGCGAGTCTAGTTGTTTTTACTTTTTTGGGGAATAGCAGTGAGCCTAATGTTGGTTGACACACAAATCATGAAGGTTCTAAAGTAGCCAATGCCAGTGTAGGTGAACCATTGCACAAGTATTTATTAATATGCATTGAAATAATAATAAATAAGTACAATGAAATTTTCAAAATCCATCAAAGTCATCTGATTTGCCAAACAGACGATGAAACTCTGCAACTGTCATTTTATCATTGTCTTCATAAACATCAGTGTCAGTGTTGTCATCTGATTGTTTTAATTTGCCTCTGTTTTTTTTCATCTGTATCCCGACGTGCGGAAGAACTATTGAACTATTGTAGTGGGTCGGCATTCTTACGCACGTACACGCTCATGCGCAGCCAGCGTCTACCTGTTCTACGTCTACATGTTCTACGTCTACATGTTCTACGTCTATCTGTTCTAGTCTACCTGTTTTACGTCTACCTGTTCTACGTCTACCTGTTCTACGTCTACCTGTTTTACGTCTACCTGTTCTACGTCAACCTGTTCTACGTCTACCTGTACTGTTTTAGCTCGTGTGGCTCGCGCGCCTGTTAGTGGCATATTTGTAGCGCTTTTACTCCTGGGAAAGCCTGGAGAAAGGAGGAGGGAAAAGCTAAAAGGATCAAATTATGATCCTCGACAGGAAGTACTTAGGTGCTTCCAACTTACAGACATTACAGTCTTAAAACACTTGGTGTAAAGGACTATAAACTATTACAAAAAAAGCGCTTTTACTTTTACTTTTTGCCATGCTGGATGCCATGTTCCGTAGTGTACGCCATATTGTTGTCGTCCGTTTTCAGAGATACTATAATGTCTTTTTGTAAATAATAAATAATTTAATTTGCTGTCTTCAGTTTTCTTCAACTCTAATAGCCTGACGTTTTCTACATACCAGCCCGACGTTCTGAAAGTTCAATAAACTTCTGCATTTTCAACTTTCGACGTCACAACAATGTATTCAGTCTCCGAAGTTTTCGGTTTATCGGTTTTCAACTACAGACGTTTTCGTTTCGCATTTTACACCTCCAAAGTTTTGTTTTCTATTTTCAACCAGAGTTGTTGACACTTCATCTCCAAGCGTCGCAACAACGAGAACCACCAGCGCCACGACCACCACGCCAGAATTTGTCACCACTGCGTACTTAAGAGTTGCCACGGTCACAGCTTGAAGAAAAAACAATTCAAAGGTTGTTGTCTGCTTTTCAACCATCGCTACAACAATTTCATATGCATCTTGTGGTCAACTTCTGCTCTTAACAATGTTCTCGGCATTCACCAGCGATGCGATGGCTTCTGAAACTTGAAGATGTAATAACCAATATTGAACTCTTTCTTTGTTGCCCTATACACTCGCAATCATTTTGAAAATATACGATAATAACGTAAAAAAATTAATAAATTAGTTTGTGTATGGAATTATCGATTGAATCATTAATGAGCCAAGTAAATTAGTCGGCTTACACGTGAGTACTGAGTACATACGGTACAGAAGAGAAGAGTACATACGAGTACAAGCGAGTACATACAGTACACGCGAGTACATACGGTACAGTCGAGTACATACGGTACGTTTACAATTTTTTTTTTATAATTGTTTATAGTCCTTTACACCAGGTGTTTTAAGACTGAAATGGCTGTATGTAGGAAGCACCTAAGTACTTCCTGTCGTGGATCATAATTTGATCCTTTTAACTTTCCCCTCCTCCTTTCTCCAGGTTTGGGACTGGCTTGCAAATGCAAGGCGGAGTTTCGTTTACAATATCGATTAAACCGGTTTTAATTTATTCAACAATAAAAACAAAATGGTTGTCTTTGTGCTATATTATTTACAATCGCAGATTTTTTGTGACCGTTTCCTCTTTTATTTATTTCTAGACTAGTCTATTAGTGTCTCCACGGAATAGCTGGCATCTTCGCTTGAAGCTTCAAGGCGGTATTTTTTACCAATGCTTTTATTAACTCGTCGGCTCTGTTTCTCTGTCTGTTTCTCTGTTTCAAATCTTGCAATCAATTTTTGAGTCACTTCCTGATGATAGATTTTTTTCAAATTTTGCATACATGCTCAAGATAGAAGACAATGCAATATTCAATTATTAGTTTTACAATAAGTCAATTAATTTAGTTAATTTTCTTGAGGATTTTATATATATATATATATATATATATATATATATATATGTTTATTATATTTTTTATTTAGGAATTTAATATAAAATAAAAGAGTAATATAAGAAAAAATTGATTGCAAAATTTGTGTCTTAATTACATATAAGAGCATTGGTTTTAAAAATTCGTTTTTAATTTACTTGTTTCTAACCACTTTAACTTTCACTCGCTTTCCCAATCTCGCTCGTTTTCCCGCTTGCTTTCCAGCTCCCGCACCTTTTCTTTCTTCCTCTCTCTCTCTTTCTCTCTCTCTCTTTCTTTCTCTCTCTCTCTCTCTCTCTCTCTCTCTCTCTCTCTCTCTCTCTCTCTCTCTCTCTCTCTCTCTCTCTCTCTCTCTCTCTCTTTTTTACAATACGATGTCGCTATAAAATTTAATAAGTGTCTTAAAATGCATGTTTTCAATTTTTTGAATTACTCTTCGCTTGTTAAAGTTTGATTCGGTTTCCAAAAAAGACCGGGCAGTCACCAATTTCGGTTTCGAATCAAGTACCGGTATCCGTGACATCCCTAGTTTTGAAAATTGACATTTTCGTCATTTTGGTTCAATCTTTACATCAACCTCAGAAAATACATGGACACAAAAAGTCACAGAAAAAACAACACAAAAACACTTTCGGCTGATTGTATTTCAGCAAACGACCTCTAGAGAGATCAACACATTTTTGCTCTAAATTATTTAAAGTTAAAAAAATATACAGTTTCGACTTTCTAATCAATCATTGAATTAACTTTCATTTTTGGAGCATCGGTCATAAATAATAATTTAATTTTGAAAAAAAAATTAAAATTTAGTAATAAAGATCGTTCAATAGACGGCAAAAAAAAATTAAACAAAATTTCTGATTCCCCACCGTCCACAACTCCTGTTGAGCTGAAAAAAAAAATTCAATTTTTTTTTTCATGAAACGGAAGATTGATTGAATAGAAGTTTGAGAGAAAGAGAGAGAGTGGGGGAGAGGGGGAAAGGGAGAGAGTGAGAGAAAAGCGAGTTAAAAAAACTGCTTGTCAATATATTCTAAAACCATTCTAAAGAACCCGTATTCGATTTGTAATATCACAACTATTGAGGTCAGAAGTGAGTGGTTTAATTGCGGTAAAAGTAGCGCAGTTGCTATCTCAGAAATGTTTCGCAATGAGTATTTTTAAATCTTTTATACTATGTAGTTGTAAGACGCCCATACAAGTTAAATTATTAAATTATTTTTTTTATTACTTTTTAGTTTTCAACTGCCATCTAGCGAATTAATAAAAACTTAATGCGATCCTGAAATTTAAATTATTACTTGTATTTATGTAGTAAATGCATTGCATATACATACACTTGCATGTTACGCAAATGTAGTTGCGAGGCAACTAAAGCGCGCGTTAAATTAAAATGAAATTTAAGTTAAATTATTTTCTACTTTTAGATTTTTTTCGCTAGATGGCAAACTTTAGTCCATGAAATTTTAAATATTATTTAATTATTTTCAACAGTCAACGAACCGCTTCATTGCAGCAGTTTTTCTGTGACATTTCATCCTTTATCCATTGTTATATTATTTATTATATATAGCAAAATTTATTAGTAACATGGTTTTTAATGTTAAATAGAACCTGAAATGTTATTTTCTCATTTAAACACTTTTTTTTCAAAACAAACAGCTGAAAAAAAACAAGAAATAAAAAGAGAATATGTCAACCTGCTGTTTGTTGATAAACGTTTTCCTCGAGCAAATAAAATGCTTCCTTTAATCTGTCATTTGAAAATATTCGAAACTGGGTGAATGGAGAATCAAATGACCGAGAGAGGAGAGAGAGAAAGAGAGAGAGAGAAAGAGAGAGATTTGATGATATTTACTTAATTCTAACTTTTATATTCTTTTTGAATCTTTTTTTTTATATAACCTACCGTACACGATTTGTAACGACGACCTTCATAAGTCCGTGGCTTAATTCATAAAGTCTGGGGGAGGATGACCTAATCCAGCATCACGTGGCCTTATTGGGCCCTTGAGTGCTCCATGTCGAGACTGGAGAAGAACTCCAAGGAAGAGAAAAGTTATGAGTTTCAGATAAGCAGTTGTTTTTTAAATTTTCAATGATTCATAAACGTTTTATATTGATGTTTCGTGAGAAAAAGTGGTTATGTGAACAAATTTTGAGAATTTACAGGTTTATTAGATGTGCAAAAACACAGCCTTTGCACATTATGATGATGATGATGATGACAGTGCAAGATAAATATTGATGGTGAACGTGATGACAAATTGTGGTCATGAAAAAATTACCGGCACCTCACAAGTCAGCTTCGTCAAAAAAACTCAGTCATTTTTCAATCCTTAGAAAACTTTCTAAGGAAACACTTTTTGTTATATTTTTATCCTAAAAAATCACGAATTTATTACTAAAAAAAACTCAAATTAATTACCATTTTCGAAATAAATCAACAAGCTGTGAAAATTTTTAAAATTTCATGTTCGTCTCAAAAGAAGGAGAATGAAGAGGACGTGTCAAATCTAAATCGGGGCCGACAGAAATAAAAAATCTTTGTTTCATTTTATTTCTTTTCTAAATAATTAATCACATTCAACCTACTTTCCATAATTTCTACTGCAATATTCTAATTTTTTTCCAGCGGTTGTCCAGCACATTTGGACAAATTCATCGCACAAAACTCACCATATTTAACACGTATTTCCATCACACATGACATTCTACTATCGTTGTATATGATGATGATGATAATGATGTTGGTAGTGATGATGATGATAATGATGATGATGATGATGATGATGATGATGATGATGATGATGATGATGATGATGATGATGATGATGATGATGATGATGATGATGATGCTGATGATAATGATGATAATGATGATAATGATGCTGATGATGCTGATGATGATAATCATGATGATGCTGATGATGCTGATGATGATAATGATGATAATGATGATGATGCTGATGATGATGATAATGATGATAATGATGATAATAATGATGATAATGATGATAAAAAGTACGCTGTGTTCCGTTATCACGCCCTCAAGTGAAGAATTATTTTTCTTTATAATTGTTTAACGATAATAAGTAAAATAAGTAGGATCTTCAAGGTTTTTTTAAATAATATGAATATATAATAATCACAACAACACTAATATTATTAATGCTAATAATAGCGACAGTAATAAAAATAGAAATAATAATAATAATAATCCGCTACCTTAAGGACGCCTTACATCTGCCGAAGACCTGCCTAATGAGGAAATGACTCGAGATCTCTTCTTCTTCGGAGAGCCAAGTAATCTGCAGAGCTATTTTTATCACTGTTGTATATCTTTGTTGTTGTTGTTGTTGTTGCTGGCGTTCCGTGTTTTCCAGTCGTTGCTACTCTAGATGTTGCTGATATTTATTTTAGTTTTTTTTCCTTTCAATGGCATGTTATTACACACTTTTACTTAACTTGACTTCTCTGTCTGTGTGTCGATCTGTAGTCAAAACTTGCAATCGATTTTAAACTAACTTCCCAATGAGCTAGAGACTTAAAAATTTAAAAATATTTCGAACTGATTAACAATGCATTCTATCACAGTTTCGGATCGATTGGACAAAATTTAATTAAACAATTATTTGTGATATTTTCGTTGTTTATGTAACTGAATGTGGCCTACACAATCGATTATATAAAAAAAACTTTAAAAAACTTTGTTTTTTTATTCACTTGTTTTAGCTTTATTGATCGTTAACAAAGTATTGCTATGATTGTAGTTTTAAAGGTGTATTTATTGGAACGTAATACGATCAACGTTCAATCCGACGAATGCGATACGTTTCGCTACACTGAGCTGCGTTTGCGTTGCACACTACGCTACGCTGAGCTCATTAGCTACAACACGCTACACTTAGCTACATCAGTCTTAAAGGACATGTTCATTTTTTTGTACGACAATTGCGTCAAATTAATAAATTAATATCAAACAACACCCACTTAATTCTGCAACAAATATATATCCACATTTTACATTTTCTTTTGCTCATATATAACATCAACATGAATGAAAATAATAATAATAATAATAATAATAATAATAATAATAATAATAATAATAATAATAATAATAATAATAATAATAATAATAATAATAATAATAATAATAATAATAATAATAATAATTTATGTTTTCAGAGGCGCCAAAAACGTAGCTCCAGAGGCGCCAGCCCGTCATGCTGGGATCACACAACATAACCTTTCACCCTTGCGTTTTTCATTTTGGAATATGGCGCACACAAGCTTGGTATGCTTATTAGTTATTAAACCAACATTGGAGATGGAAAGATGGAAAGCTGGACCAACCTTGAAGCAGCAAGCAGTGATAAGATTTGAGCGTAAGACCGATAGATGGCAGGCCAAACGCTTTGACCGAATTAGCTGAGTATCTGACTGACATCCTCCTGCTGTTGTTTCAACATCCAAACTGGTATTTATATATCGAGAAAAACAACGGCATCAAAACTGATAGCACATAATAAGATACATTTTATATCTACCGTCTTCACATTTTTAGGTATTAATCTTCACACACCATCGTCTTTCATCTCCTGAACTGGCGTCTACGTTATCATAAACACATGAAAAATCTACGTTAATACAAAAATCAGAACGACGACAAAAACAACACCGATATTTATATCGACATCCTTATCGACAACAACAACCTCTACAACAACACCTCAATCCACAACACCTACGTTTACATCTCTATCAACATTTACATCAACATCAACATCTTCACCGACAGCAACATACTAATCGACATCTTCACCGACAGCATCAACACCCTTACCGACAGCGTCAACATTCTTACGCACAGCGTCAACATCTTTACCGACATTGTCAACATCTTTACCGACATCGTCAACATCTATGTATCTACGTCGACAACACTAACATGCATATTAACATCTCCACCATCAACAACATCTCCACCATCAACAACATCTCCACCATCAACAACATCTCCACCATCAACAACATCTCCACCATCAACAACATCTCCACCATCAACAACATCTCCACCATCAACAACATCTCCACCATCAACAACATCTCCACCATCAACAACATCTCCAACATCACAACCGAGATCAACGACAAAGCGGCCACAAAACTCGTGCACGCTAGGCACATAAAAAAGATATCTTCGCCTTTCGTGTCGAATGCCGAAAGAAACTTTCTGCTTATTCTCTTTTTTATGGAATATAGAATAATTATATTTCTATAGAATAATATATTTGATAGAAAATTCATATTTGATAGAATATTTATATTTCTATAGAATTATTTATATTTTTATTGATTAATATTATTTTTATAAAATAATTATATTTCTATAGAATAATATATTTGATAGAAAATTCATATTTAATAGAATATTTATATTTCTATAGAATTATTTATATTTTTATTGATAATATTATTTTTATAGAATAATTATATTTTTATAAATAGTTATGTTTTTATGGAATATATATTACATAATTATATTTTTATAGAATAATTATATTTGTTATAGAATGCTTTCATTTTTATAAAGTATTATTACTTTTGTGGATTATTTATATATTTATGGAAAGTTTAAATATTTGTGTGTGTGATATATGAATAATTGTATAAACCATTTATAATTTTAATGGAGCGTTTATATTTTTATATAGATTATATATTTCTAATTTTTAGAAACTGAATAAAGATTATTTATAAATTTTCCAAGAACAATTTTAATTGTTAAAAACTATTATTAATGTATTTTGACAACATATCTAAAAATACTTTTAAAATATTTTCATAAAATATTGCTATTTAACAGAAACTTCAGAATTCATTATTAATAAGGTTTTTTTTTAAATTTTATCAAGACAGATCATCAAGATTTCGGCTAAAATGATTTAAATTTAATTTTTTTTGGGTTTTGAAAACATTCAACAAATTTCAGCTGTGAGTGAAAAAAGTTAGTCATATTACAAATTATAGTTATAAATAGCCAGTGATAACTCGTCAAAAATTTTGGATTTTTTTTTTAAATATTAACACATATAAATTATTATTGCAGGACAGTAAAAAAATAGTTTTCTAAAAATGAGCAGTTTTTAAAACCACCATTACTTTTTAGCAATAACTCGCAAATTGTTTAGTTCAGGATTAATAATTAATTAATTAGTATTTTTGCAAGTACTCTCAGATGTTTAAGTAAATTAATGATGATTTGTAATTGTACAATGCGTAAAATAATATATAATGAGATTTTAAAAAATCAGTCATTTTAGTTAGAAAATATGTCCTTACGTGGCGTTTGACATCATTTATTTTCTAAATTAATTTCTAATATTTTTTTAATATTTTATTTTTTTTACTATTTTCCTGCACATTTTGTTACTGCAGCGCCACCTAACAACGATAGTTAAATCTTTACCGTACTTACATATAAACATGAATACATACATACATACATACATACATACATACATACATATATACATGAATACATACATACATACTGTCATACATGCATACATAGATAAATGCATTGAAAAGAAAAAAATTATGTAGAAATATGAATATAAAGCAAGAAACACTAAGTTTAAAACACATATCTTTATTTACCAATAATGATCTCAATTAATTAAATGAATAAAAATAATAACAGAAAAGAAGAAGAAATAAAATGGTGTTTCATGTAGCTCGCCCTCACATTCCTATTACGCGGGTGATATTAAGAATGGTTGCCATGCCAATTTGCAGACGCTTATTAAAGCAGTAATTTTTTGTTAGCATTGCTGTTTCTTGATGCTAAATATTCGAATATCGCCGCCGCAACTACCAACGCCGCCACCACTATTATTGAATATCATCGTCAACAGAACAAATAATTTAAATAAATAAGTATACAATGAAACAAAAAATAATAAACCAATAAGTAATTTAAATAACTAATTTAAATAAGTAATTAAGAACTAAAATAAATAAATAAATAAATAAATAAATAAATAAATAAATAAATAAATAAATAAATAAATAAATAAATAAATAAATAAATAAATAAATAAATAAATAAATAAATAAATAAATAAATAAATAAATAAATAAATAAATAAATAAATAAATAAATAAATAAATAAATAAATAAATAAATAAATAAATAAATAAATAAATAAATAAATAAATAAATAAATAAATAAATAAATAAATAAATAAATAAATAAATAAATAAATAAATAAATAAATAAATAAATAAATAAATAAATAAATAAATAAATAAATAAATAAATAAATAAATAAATAAATAAATAAATAAATAAATAAATAAATAAATAAATAAATAAATAAATAAATAAATAAATAAATAAATAAATAAATAAATAAATAAATAAATAAATAAATAAATAAATAAATAAATAAATAAATAAATAAATAAATAAATAAATAAATAAATAAATAAATAAATAAATAAATAAATAAATAAATAAATAAATAAATAAATAAATAAATAAATAAATAAATAAATAAATAAAAAAATAAATAAATAAATAAATAAAAAATAAATAAATAAATAAATAAGTAATTAAATAAAAAAAAATCAACTTATTATTAGAATAATTAAAAAAAACAAATCAAATACAATTTATGATGATAAATTAATTTTTCAAATTTTTTTTAATGAAGTGGTTAATAGAGAAACTAACTAGATGATAGTTTCTATGGCAACTACAAAGAAGAACATGTTTTTGTGCCTTAAAAACGATTGGTCTGTTTGAATTTTAACAATGGAAATTAAAAAAAAATCTATAATTGGAAAAAGAAGAAAAAATTGTGAATAGAGAATTTGTCGGAATTTTTAGGATTGAGTATTGCTTATATGTTATTTTGAAAAAAAAATTTAATGATTTTTTAAATAAAAAATAATTCCATCATGATCATGATCATCACATTCATCATTTAATTATCATCCTAATCTCGTCATCCCCATTATCATTATACTATCATCACCATCATCATCACCATCACTATCACACTCATCATCATCATCATCATCATCATCATCATCATCACCATCATCATCATCATCATCATCATCATCATCATCATCATCATCATCATCATCATCATCATCATCATCATCATCATCATCATCATCATCATCATCATCATCATCATCATCATCATCATCATCATCATCATCATCATCATCATCATCATCATCATCATCATCATCATCATCATCATCATCATCATCATCATCATCATTATCATCAGCTGCAGTAGTGACAACATTATTTCTGTATATTTAGTTTAGTAGCATCCCATATAATGATTTTGAGTTTCCAGAAATTTCATTTGTACAATTTTTTTTTATTTCTATTTTTATTTACTGAATTATTTTCTGTTGAAAAAATATTTCAGAATGATGTTTTTTAACAAAATAAAAAAACAATTCAGTTCCAAAACAAAACGATAAAAAAATGAAAAATGGAAACAAACAGACGACTACAAAATTGATATTTTTGAACAAAGCAGAACACGTAAAGAAATCTTCGTTGCTTTATCTATTTTTTATTTATCAATTTAAATTTTTTTTTTATAATTATTAATTTAATTTTATGTATTCTTCAATTACAAGTACTTATCGTTTTTCAAAGATGTTCACTTCTTACTAAAATACTCCTCTTCAATACGCTATGGAATGTAACACGTCCGAATTACCACGATACCCGAGTATCGGGTATTATAGTAAAAATACCCCGAGTGTATTTGTTTTATTTTGTTTTATTTTGTGTGTGGTAAATTTCATCGTTGTCGAGAAGCGACTCCCCAAGTTCCTCGACTAAAAGTCATCATCTTTCATTTTTTTCTTCCACTTCATTCTTTTATAACTCTTTCATCTTTTATAAGTTTTTCAACCTTTATTTCATTTTTTTTATCTCTCTTTTTTCTTTTTCTTTTTATTCATTTTTCCGTCGTCCTTTATGTCTATTTTTCTATTTTCGCTTTTTTGCTTTCTATTTTTTTTATCAGCCTCCCTCTTTCTTCCACTTCAACTGCCTCAGTTATTACAACTTCTTTCAGTTTCTCGTTTCCTTTCCGCTGCTGTTTACACTGGAGAAGTTTTTACTTTACAAGACGGTCCTTATTGTTCTCCCATCACGTTTTCTCTTGTTTCATCTTACACAGACACACACACACACAAGTTACAACAGGCATACATACATACATACAAACAAACCGTCAGACATACATACAGACATACAACATGCCCACCGGCAAACTTTCATACAAGCCCACAGACAAACACTTATAGATTTCTTGAAATTATATTCCATGTTTTTTTATCGAATTTCTTCGACAAACCCTTCCGCGCACCGGCAGACTGCATGTTCGAACAGACAGCCAGACACAACAGCGAGAAACGTCATCTCACATCGCCAGCTATATTGAAGAGGAAGAGGAATCCTATTTTTTCCGGGATGGACGGACGGTTCTGGGGGGGGGTCGACGGACGGTTCTGGGGGGATGGAGATGTAAACGGTCATGGGTTGATTTGTGCGTAGGGTACAAAAAGCAGTTGAAAACAACCAAGAAAGAAGTCTTTGAGGATCGAACTTGTTCACGAGAAAATATAAAAAAAAATTTTGAGACAAATTTTAAAAAAATATAAGCAAGTTTAAAACAAAAAATAAAAAAAATCATTTGATTGAGAGAAAGAGAAAATAAGAAATGCCATCAAGGCAACAGTCTGAAGAATAGTAATCAAACCCGCTACGCTACGACGGAGAAGCGATTGCATTCAGCAGGGAAGTTTCTTTTAAAAAGCAGACAACGATGTTGATGAATTTATCTCTCTGTTTTCTAACCATCCATCCATGTTCGCCTCTCTGTCCGCAGGAATGCTCATACAAACACATACATACATATATACATACATACATACATACATACATACATACATACATACATACATACATACATACATACATACATACATACATACATACATACATACATACATACATACATACATACATACATACATACATACAAACATACATACATACATACATACATACATACATACATACATACATACATACATACACACACACACACACACACACACACACACACACACACACACATACATACATACATACATACATACATACATACATACATACATACATACATACATACATACATACATACATACATACATACATACATACATACATACATACATACATACATACATACATACATACATACATACATACATACATACATACATACATACATACATACATACATACATACATACATACATACATACATACATACATACATACACACACACACACACACACACACACACACATACATACATACATACATACATACATACATACATACATACATACATACATACATACATACATACATACATACATACATACATACATACGTACATACATACATCGAATCCCACCTACGCAACATAGATGTGTGGGTGGTTTTCTTCTCGTTTGCGTTGGCGACCTGATGGACGCTACTGGCAGGGAATCGTTCGATTCTTATGGACGAAGAAATGGTTTATGCTCTCTCTCTCCCTCTCTCTCTCTCTCTTTCTCTCTCTCTCTCTCTTTCTTTTTTCTCTATTTTTTCTATAAATATATAACATAATATAATACAATATATACTGATGTATGCTCTGAAACAGAATAGTTTAGTAAGCGTTCAGCCAAAGAAATAAATCACAAGCCACTTTATTTCAATAATCATATATTTCCCCACAATATATCAAATAACTGGTTTACAGAGTTTAATAATTGAACTTTCTGAATTAAAATATGATCCACAAGCAGTTGAAAACTCGTTTACGATATTTCACCGCCTCCGTAGAGCAGCGGAACAATCCAGCGACTAGCGTGGAAGCTGATGGAAGATGGAAACAGTCTTTAGGGCGCCTGACCAATCTCCAAAGCTTCTTCTTCAACAGACATCATCAGGATTCGTTGAATTTCACAGAACTTTAATCAGCAGGTAAATACATACCTTTCCCAGTATTCCATTATCTCTAGGTTATCGATACCTACTCCAGGATCTGGAAATGGATTGACGGATTAAATTCATCAAAGGTGGAAATCGGCTGGAAAAAGAGTTTTTTTTGTTTGAGTCGCTTTTAGCCGACTTGAAGAGCAAACTGTGGAAAACCCGTAACCAGAGTATATGCACGATGAATTCATGCATGACGTCATTCATGCACGATTTCATTCATGCACGATGTCATTCATGCACGATGCCGTTCATGCACGATGTCGTTCATGCACAATGTCATTCATGCACGACGTCATTCATGCACGATGTCATTCATGCACTTGATCGGCGTCTCATGACTCCGGCTGATAACATTGTCATCATGACCGCCCGCTTTGATATTCTCATCGAAAGTAGTTCGCAAGCATTGGCTCACGGAATAATAAGAAAGAGAGATCATTGCGCCGGAAATACACGCGCCGCGGCTCCGTATAAAAGAAGTCCGAACGAGATTGTTCTTTATGAAGCGCTTCAATTTATTACCGTAACACTGTTGTTTTATTTAATCAGGACGCTAGGTGGCGCGTTTTGTAGCTGGAGAAAAGTGGAGGAAGTGACCTAACAGTTGTGTTTTTGCTGCTGCCTTCCATTGGTGTTGATTGGGTGACGACGGATTGGTGGTTTCAAATTCGAGATTTAAATCCTTGCTGGAAACACCTATGGGGAAAAAATATAAAAAAAAATTTAAATCTGCTGAGAAAATATATTTGAAGAATTAATTTGTCGGTGAATTCTTCTGTTCATAAGAAAGTTTAATTTAAATTTATTTGTATTTATAAATATGTAAGTAAATAAATATATATATATATATTTACATATATTTTAATAATTATTTATTTAAGTGTACACGCAAGTGGTTTATATAACTCGGTTTTAAATGTATTAAGTGGCTTGTCGAAGAAGAAATATAACTTGAGCTGTGAACTTATAAGCCCCACTGGACACAGGGTAGGTGACATTATCATTAATTACCGATTACAATGTTGAATATTTCTTCTTCTTTATTTACTTTTATTTATAAAGATATTTTTTCTGCAAAAGAAAATGCTATTAAACTACTTTCGTGGTATAAATTAGTAAAAAGCGCTATACAAGTTTTAATGTGAATTTTTGATGGTTCAAATAATAATTTAATGTAAAAACGACCATTTATAACGAATCATAAAAATATATCAAATGTCGTCAACACTCAGCAGGCTATTATTAAAAAATAAATATTTCCAATAATAATTTATAATATATTCGATACCATTCATTAGTAACTATAATTTATCGAAACGTTATAATTTGTACAATGTTTACCTATTTATTCATGCGATATCACACTAGCTGTTCGATGAAAGCTAAGTTTTAATAATTTTCAATGCATTAACACTAACACATGTCTTTGTGAGCTTTGTCTTTAAAAAGAAAAGTTTCTTATAGACAAAACTCTTTGAATTGAAAAAAAACTGTTTTCATCCAAGCAAGACAAACCCTCCAGTTTTTTTTTAATTTCCAAAAGTGCACAATCAAGTCGTGGTCGATAAAAGGATGGACTTCTTTCGCACCCGAAAATGTCCAAAATGTTTTTTTGCGATTGTAATTTTTCAAAATGAAAAGATGAAAATTCAAAGTAAAACTTCGAGACAATAATAATTCAAGATTTGAAACACCGTCAAAATATTGAACGTTTCACGGATGATCGCCAGGTGGCTTCGTTCCGACGATCACGTGCTCATATTTATTGACACCTCGTTAAGTATAAACGGAATTGGAGCACTTCCACAGGATGCAGCGGCAATATTCTGGATTTATTCAAATTTACTTTTCATCTTTTAGTAACTTAATCCAAAGTAAAGTTGGCTCTGCCGCCTCGTAAATGTGGTTCATACATAATGGATTCGTTCTCAGCTCTACAGTTTCATGATCAGCAGCAGTTACAGGCTTGACCCCTGCGACCCGACTTCTGCCCAGAGTGACTATGACCTTGACCGACTTTAACCTTATAGCTTCAGTGCTGTACACCTGCACTGCCAGACATGGTGGCTCCATCTGAAGCCGTCCAAGAGAGACCTCCTCATTTTCAATCCAGTTCATGGCGTTCCGTTTATTTTTTTTTTAAGCCATCCTTTTGATAGTCTCTTCATTTGTTTTATTTGTGTAAATATCAATAACCAGTGGTGTAGCCAAGAAAATTGGCGGTGGTGGTATTGCGTTAAAGCATTCGCTTGTCAGCTTATATGTAAGCGGTTCGAATCTCACAGGCGTCACCTCGAGCAAGGAGTAAACTCGCATTGCTCAGGTTGGGTGTCTCGTGGAAGTAAATTTTTTTACAAACCTGCTGAAATAAAAACAAAAAATAGATAACAACAAATTTGGAGGACGTAAAACTCTTTTAATTGACCCAACTAGCTAATGAATTCAAAACTAGTTTAAATTCGGTGGTGTCAAGAGCATTCAGCTCAGTCAGTACGCTATTAGATTCTACTGCTTTTCTATGAAACTGTTAATTATATTTCGATTTTTGCCGCTCAACGCTCAAAGATAAATCCCTCATGAAAAAATGAATTGTGTGTACGAGCAAGCGTAAACAGCTAGTGTGTGTTAAGCGGGACACATCTTGGACGCTGGTATTGATGGTATTCAAGAGGTGGACATTTATGGCGACTCAGCCCAGCCCAACCCACCAATTTCTCAACCCGACCCACCTGAAAAATTTGAATTTTCAACCCAAAACAACCCACAGTTAAAAACAACTTCTAATTGAAATTTTTTTTCAACTCAATGAGACCCACGAATATGTAAAAATAGACCCAACCCAACCGGACCCAACCTAACCCAATCCATTCCATGGGTTAACCCAACTTACCCAAACCATGTCCACCTCTTGGTATTCAATCTGCTTTTACGAAATTCTCCAGAAATTTCCCGTTATTTAAAAAAAACTATAAGAGTTACTGTTTGGTTTAAATTTAATTTCTTATATGCAAATCAAGCGCTAAGTAAATCTTCGCCAAGAATAAAATATGAAGACACGGGAACTGAGCAACTCGACAGATCTCTTCAAAATGCAAATTCCCTTTCTGTAACCAATAAAACAATCTAAAAAATTAATAAATGAATATAACGTAGCAAAAAAAAAATTAAATAAAATACTGAAAAATAATAATTTAAATTTACTTTTACACGCTCGACAGGAGCGGTCTTAATTGAAAACTCCAGGTTCGTCAGAGGACATTGATCTTGTCTCAGGCACTGCTCTTGCCACAGCGCACAACGCCGGGCGCGTTATGAGTCGCTGAACCCCCCCCCCACGGTCGGTAGGTTCGCGTTTGAAGCGAAGTTCGATGAAGTGTCACATTTGTTTATGCGTCATCTCGCTTGCTCGCTTTTAGAGATTTTTTATAGCGCCAAATTTATTATGTATGTAGAAAAAAAATAAAATATATTTCGAAATGGAATCGCGTATAGTGGAGCTGGAGTATAAGACGTCAGCAGGAATGTCATGTAATAAAAGAGACATCTTGATTTTTTTTTTCTTTATAAATTTAACGTTTCAGGAAGATTGTAATCTATTATTAGAAATATCACGTGCTTGTGAGAACATTATTTTTGGCGCTGTTGTCGCTTCTTAGGCGCAATAGTTAGGTGTTGTGCAAATTTAGCTTTTTTAAGTGCAACCGTACTGAAAGACTGCATTAATTCAATTTTTCTCAAGTTTTTTTCATTTTTGCATTCATGTACTTTTTCAGATCGCTAAGAAAATTCTCAAAAAACACACACACAACAACACAACAGCACACATACATAATAACACACAACAACAACCCACATACATAACAACAAACACACAACAACTCACACAACGACGACACAAACGGATGAACAAATTAACCGGAAATAACGACGACGACCCCCAAAAAAACACAAAATTTCGTCTCCAAGGAAAGCTCGGCCGATTGAAGTAGAAACCGTTGAGCAGCCTTAATGGTCGACCTCTTCCATGCCCGGTTCTACCCGGGTAGCTATATTAAAATGCATAAATTCGTCTCATGCCGAGAACAAATGCTCCACAGAATTAACAAAGCCTGGAGTTCTTTTATTCTCTTCCTATGGTTCTCTTTCTTTCTCTTTCTTTTTTTTATTTATTTTTTAAATTTTTTATAATAATTTTACCGCCGGTCTTGCTTGCTTGCATGCTTGCTTACTTGCTTGCTTGAATGTTTGCAAACCTTGAAAGTGAAATTTAACTAACTTTCCGTTATCCAATCGAGCTGAAATATGAAATATAGGCACACTCCTGATGACAATGCATTCTATTTAAGTTTGAAAATTTTTTGAAAATTGTTTTTGTAATTGTTTTAAAACAAAAACAAATCATATACAATTAAATATAAGTTTACATTTATAAATTCAAAAAATGTAATTTCAAAAGAAATATAAGGGATTTATGAAAAAAATTCATTTTTTACAACTTACTTTTTTTTTAATTTGTTTTAAACTTCTTTTTCTATCACACTGTGTTGCTGATGAACACTGCAGCCGTCTCATTGCTCTAGATGAAAGGATGTTAATGAAGTTGATGATGATGATGATGACGATGACGATGACGATGACGATGACGATGACGATGACGATGACGGTGACGGTGACGATGCCGATGACGATGACAATGCCGATGACGATAACAATGCCGATGACGATGATGATGACGATGATGAAGTTGATGATGGTGATGATGATGATGATAATTATGACGATGACGATGGCGATGACGATGACGATGGCGATGACTATGACGATGATGATGTTGATGATGATCATATGATAATGATATAATGATGGTGATGACGATTGTAACGGTGACTATGATAATGATTGCGGCCGTGATATAATAAATTCTTCCAGATGGCGATAAAGATGGCGGCGCTGATGGCAAACGGAGTGATAACACCGCCGATTTTCCCAGCGTGGAATAATTGCAGCGAATCTGTGATAAAAAAAAGTAGAAGAAAAGAAATATTATTATGCAGAATGTTTCTACAACGGTTCAGAGTGTGGTACTGCATAATCGAATAAAGTAGAGTGCTGCTTGTACAGAGTGAAATAGATTATTACAGAATGAAATAGATTATTACAGAATGAATAAGAATATTACAGAATGAAATAGATTATTACAGAATGAAATAGATTATTACAGAATGAAATATATTATTACAGAATGAAATAGATTATTACAGAATGAAATAGATTATTACAGAATGAAATAGATTATTACAGAATGAAATAGAGTAATACTGAATGAAATAGAGTAATACTGAACGTTGTACACTAGTAGAAAGATGGAGTAAAGTAAGAATAAAACAAAGCATTGTACAAAGGAATTGATTTGATACAGGATCTAGTAGTACACTGATGAATAATGTAAAGCAATAGTAGAACGGAAGAAGATTCTAAAAGTAAAAATCGATGCAGAATGTCATCTAAGATGTAACAAATTACTTGAAGTACGATTTACTTGAAAATCAACAAAATGTAAAGATTTAATTGAAAACGCAATACAAAGATGCGAAAAAAATTACAAAAATATTGTAAACAAATAAATTACTAATTTGAAGCGAAGAAAACAAAGCATTCATTTGCCGGTCATGTTTCTCTTGGCTTCAGAAGCAATTTGTCTTTTGAAACACAATTCATCTATCTGTATGTGCTGAGATCAATCTCTCATTATTTCTCACTCATTCTCTTTGTTTCTTTCTCTCTTTCTCTTTCTCTTTTTTTTCTTTCTCTCTTTCCTTCCCCCTTTCTCTTTCTATCTCTCTCTTTTTCTTTCCCTCTCTCTCCCACACTGTTTCCCTCTCCCTAACGGCTTTACTTCTTCTCGTGTGGGCCCAATCTCTGCATACGCCATAATCACTTCCATATCTGAAAGAATGTTGCAGACGCGCCATATGGAAATATCTTATTCTATTCTATTTTTCTTTCTTCTTGCTGGTAGTAGTAGTAGTAGTAGTAGTAGTAGTAGTAGTAGTAGTAGTAGTAGTAGTAGTAGTAGTAGTAGTAGTAGTAGTAGTAGTAGTAGTAGTAGTAGTAGTAGCAGTAGCAGTAGCAGTAGCAGTAGCAGTAGCAGTAGCAGTAGCAGTAGCAGTAGCAGTAGCAGTAGCAGTAGCAGTAGCAGTAGCAGTAGTAGTAGCAGTAACAGCAGTAGTAGCAGTAGCAGCAGCAGTAGCAGTAGCATTAGCAGTAGCAGTAGCAGTAGCAGGAGCAGGAGCAGTAGTATTAGTATTAATGATTAAAATAAAAGTCTTGATGAATGACATAATGACAACAACAACGACATTGAGAAAGCGCGCGAACAGCAAAAAAAGATGAAAAATATCTATTTTCTAATTTTTCTTATCCAGAATTTGTATTGGTGTGAAAAACGAAATCAATGCGAGGATTGGTTGGTTATGACCACCTTCAAAAACATTTTTAATAAATACGAAACTTTCAGACTGGTATATTATTTCAATTTTAACCACGATAAACACGTTAATCAATCTAATGACCAGCTTGCTTTATTAATTCAATAATCAATCGACAGTTCATCATGTTACTATAACGCATTCATCATCATCATCAACATCATCGTCGTCGTCATCGTCGTCGTCGTCGTCGTCGTCATCATCATCATCATCATCATCATCATCATCATCATCATCATCATCATCATCATCATCATCATCGTCATCATCATCGTCGTCGTCGTCATCGTCATCATCATCAATCAAACAATAAAAAAAAACATCAACCAGCCAATCGACTTGGTTCCAACCTGTCTGTCTTTTTCTTTTTCTCTTTCTTTTTCGTTCTACCTATCTCTCTCTCACTCTCTCTCACTCTATCTCTCTCTATATTTCTCTTTCTTTCTTTATCTTTTTATGTTTGCTTTTCTAACACCGGCCATAAAGACAATTGCACACTTTAACAATTACTACACTGCCTGATTGAAATATGCATTTCTAAATGTACGATGAGTGGAAGAATACTACAGAAAAACCTCTGTTATAATAAAAAATAATAACTATATAAATATAAATATAAATATAAATATAAATATAAATATAAATATAAATATAAATATAAATATAAATATAAATATAAATATAAATATAAATATAAATATAAATATAAATATAAATATAAATATAAATATAAATATAAATATAAATATAAATATAAATATAAATATAAATATAAATATAAATATAAATATAAATATAAATATAAATATAAATATAAATATAAATATAAATATAAATATAAATATAAATATAAATATAAATATAAATATAAATATAAATATAAATATAAATATAAATATAAATATAAATATAAATATAAATATAAATATAAATATAAATATAAATATAAATATAAATATAAATATAAATATAAATATAAATATAAATATAAATATAAATATAAATATAAATATAAATATAAATATAAATATAAATATAAATATAAATATAAATATAAATATAAATATAAATATAAATATAAATATAAATATAAATATAAATATAAATATAAATATAAATATAAATATAAATATAAATATAAATATAAATATAAATATAAATATAAATATAAATATAAATATAAATATAAATATAAATATAAATATAAATATAAATATAAATATAAATATAAATATAAATATAAATATAAATATAAATATAAATATAAATATAAATATAAATATAAATATAAATATAAATATAAATATAAATATAAATATAAATATAAATATAAATATAAATATAAATATAAATATAAATATAAATATAAATATAAATATAAATATAAATATAAATATAAATATAAATATAAATATAAATATAAATATAAATATAAATATAAATATAAATATAAATATAAATATAAATATAAATATAAATATAAATATAAATATAAATATAAATATAAATATAAATATAAATATAAATATAAATATAAATATAAATATAAATATAAATATAAATATAAATATAAATATAAATATAAATATAAATATAAATATAAATATAAATATAAATATAAATATAAATATAAATATAAATATAAATATAAATATAAATATAAATATAAATATAAATATAAATATAAATATAAATATAAATATAAATATAAATATAAATATAAATATAAATATAAATATAAATATAAATATAAATATAAATATAAATATAAATATAAATATAAATATAAATATAAATATAAATATAAATATAAATATAAATATAAATATAAATATAAATATAAATATAAATATAAATATAAATATAAATATAAATATAAATATAAATATAAATATAAATATAAATATAAATATAAATATAAATATAAATATAAATATAAATATAAATATAAATATAAATATAAATATAAATATAAATATAAATATAAATATAAATATAAATATAAATATAAATATAAATATAAATATAAATATAAATATAAATATAAATATAAATATAAATATAAATATAAATATAAATATAAATAATGGGACTGACATTAATAAAAATGTTGTTTTATGCATTTCTATAAATAAAGAATAAATGAAAGATGAATAAAAACAAAGCATTACAATGTGTTAGAAAACATAAATGTAAATTGCTTTTTTATTTTCTTACACGGGTTTTTGTTTATCTCTCTTATTCCCTCTCTCTATTTTCTCTCTCTCTATTTTCTCTCTCTCTTTTTTATTTTTTTTTCTTCTTTTTACTGTTTTCCATTGAATAACAAACACATTTGAAGAAAAGATAAAAAAAAACAAGAACTTATAAAATGTTAGAGAAATTAATACAGAAATGACGAGAGAGAGAGAGAAAGAAGAACAAACAGACGGATAAACAAAGGGACAAGGAAAAAAACATTATTCTGCACTATACTCGGAGATGATTGAACGAGAGAAGGATAGATCAATTAGTTTTATCGATTCAGCTGCATTGCGCCGCTCACTTAGCCGAGCGTGAGCGTGAGCGTGAGCGGGTGTTCAATAAATATTTCTAACGAGAGACCTTGCGCGCCTGCTAGTCATCGACCTGCTACTGAATTGATCTTTTGATCTAGTTAATGGCGCCTAAGAAAAGACTGCTTTGACTTTATGACGTGTTGTTCTGTCTGCTATGACTTGCTTAGCTGCCACCGTCATCGTCGTCGTCATCTTCTTCGTAGTAATCGTCATCGCCACCACCGTCATTGTTTTTCTTGTAGTAGTCATCATCGTCATCATTATCATCCCTGATGATTGGAAGTATACCATCATTACCCCCAGTTTATAAGAAAGGTGATAAGAATACTGCAAGTAATTATAGGCCAGTCTCTTTAAGTTGTATCTGCTGTAAACTGTTAGAATCATTGATTAAGGATGAATTAATAATAATACATTTTGATAGAAATAAGCTTCTAGATTATAGGCAATACGGCTTTACGAGAGGAAAGTCAACTACAATTCAGTTGTTAAAATTGATGGATATGTGGAGCAGTGCATTAGATAAAGGGGAAACAATAGACGTGGTATATACGGATTTTGAAAAAGCGTTTGATCGTGTATCTCATGCAAAGTTAATTGATAAACTAGAAAATTATGGCGTCAATGGAGGCTTAATTAATTGGATTAAAGATTATTTAACAAACAGAACAAGTAGTGTTAGGGTTAATAATAGCACATCTAATCGATTTAAAGTTACAAGTGGGGTACCTCAAGGTAGTGTTTTAGGGCCACTACTTTACATAATTTATGTCAATGATATGTTTGAAATAGTTAAGAATAACTCGGCGGAGCTGTTTATGTACGCAGACGACGCCAAAATATTTAAAACTATAAAAAGCAGTGATGATCGATTGATATTGCAGAGCTGTTTAAATTCATTAGGAGATTGGAGTAAAAAATGGGAAATTAAGCTAAATGCTGGTAAATGTGTTGCGGTGAGATATGGACGCCAATTAGATGATCGTCGGCTATATAATATAGAAGGAGTGGAACTTAATTTTCTTGACAAAATAAAAGATTTAGGTGTTACATTCCAGAGTTCACTAACATTTGTAGATCACATTTATGAAACAATTAAAAAATGTTTTTCACTGTTAGGTATAATTTCACGAAATTTTAAAGATTTGACAAAAGATTCTTTTATATTGATTTATAAAGCTTTGGTTAGATCCAGATTGGAGTATGCAGTCAGTGTGTGGTCACCATGGAAGAAAAAAGACATAGAAGCCATTGAAAGAGTCCAGAAGAGAGCAACAAAAATGGTCAAGGCATGCAAGGGATTGAAATATGAAGACAGGTTGAGAATTTTGAAGCTTCCTTGTTTAAAGTACAGAAGACTGAGAGGGGACCTGATCATGCTCTACAATTTTATTCAAGACAAAGAAGGACGTTTGTGTTTTCCTAATATAAAGATATCAGAAGAAAGAAGAACAAGAGGTCACAAGTTCAAACTGGAAACACAAAGATTCAACGGCAACTGCAGAAAATATTTCTTCCTGACCAGATCGACTGCAATTTGGAACAACCTCCCTTCGAAAATCATAGAAGCCGATCAAGTTAATGAATTTAAAAGATTAATTGACTGTCATTTCGAAATAAGCAACATTATGTACAATTATAAAAAGGATTTTTAATAATATATACATACATTTATTTATAGAACATATATATGAACAATATTTTTTATAATTCTAGATATGGGCATAGAGACATATAGTTTGCGCCCATCATTTCCTTTATGTTATGTTATGTTATTATAATCATCATCATCATCATTACCATCATCATCATCATCATCATCATCATCATCATCGTCAGCATCATCATCATCATCATCAACACTACCATTATCATCATCATCGTCAGCATCATCATCACCACCACCACCATCATCATCATCGTCGTCATCATCATCATCATCACCACCACCACCATCACCATCATCATCGTCAGCATCATCATCATCTCCACCACTGACACCGCTATTTTATGTATACCTGATACTTGTTTTTTTCCACGTTGAAAACCGCGCAAAACAGAGTTAGAATTGCCTTTCGATTTATAAGCTGTTATCTTATTTTTCTTTTTTTTCCTACATCTTTCCTGGAAACGTTTTCCGGAATAACTTTCCAGCGGTTTTGTTTTGTTTAGTTTTTTAAATTAAAAATTAAACGCTCATCATAATTGAAATAACCTCCAATACAGATTTAAATTTTTCAATCGGTTTAATTCAAAATTAATTTAGATTTATTGTCGTGCAAGTCCATTGTTCAATCCCGATAAACATTTGCTGCTCCTACCCCTGCAGATTTGGCACGATGAAGTTTTTCAATCGGTTTTCAGCTCAACCCGGGTAATCGACTAGCCTCAAATTGACCCGGCTAAACCAGCGATATCAATCGGAATCGGCTACTCACTAAATTTCAAAACTTACTCTGTTATTTTATGGATCTCAACTTGAGTCGGGCACTAAGATTTCTTGTGATAATACAGTCATAATATATACAACCCGCTTATATAAGATTAACCGAAGTAACCGCAAGCCCAGAAGCTGTCCACGAATCCGGTGCCAAAAAAGTTGCACACATCAAACTGTTTTCAAGTTATAAATGCAATTAGGATGCATTAACCATTTCTACCGGTGACCACTACAACTGAACCCATAAGTACCTGAAGCACCCGAGATTTTCAACGAGTGACCACTACAACTGAACCCATAAGTACCTGAAGCACCCGAGATTTTCAACGAGTGTCTTCACTTTGAACTGTAAATTATTGTAAAAGAAAGGAGGATGATTGTCATCGGTCAAATTATACTCAGTTCGTGCCAGAAGATTTTTTGCCAATTCTGGTAATTTCTGTAGTAGTAGTAGTAGTAGTAGTAGTAGTAGTAGTAGTAGTAGTAGTAGTAGTAGTAGTAGTAGTAGTAGTAGTAGTAGTAGTAGTAGTAGTAGTAGTAGTAGTAGTAGTAGTAGTAGTAGTAGTAGTAGTAGTAGTAGTAGTAGTAGTAGTAGTAGTAGTAGTAGTAGTAGTAGTAGTAGTAGTAGTAGTAGTAGTAGTAGTAGTAGTAGTAGTAGTAGTAGTAGTAGTAGTAGTAGTAGTAGTAGTAGTAGTAGTAGTAGTAGTAGTAGTAGTAGTAGTAGTAGTAGTAGTAGTAGTAGTAGTAGTAGTAGTAGTAGTAGTAGTAGTAGTAGTAGTAGTAGTAGTAGTAGTAGTAGTAGTAGTAGTAGTAGTAGTAGTAGTAGTAGTAGTAGTAGTAGTAGTAGTAGTAGTAGTAGCAGCAGCAGCAGCAGCAGCAGCAGCAGCAGCAGCAGCAGCAGCAGCAGTAGTAGTAGTAGTAGTAGTAGTAGTAGTAGTAGTAGTAGTAGTAGCAGTAGCAGTAGCAGTAGCAGTAGCAGCAGCAGCGGCAGCGGCAGCGGCAGTGGCAGTAGCAGTAGCAGTAGGAGTAGTAGTAGTAGCCGTCAAATAGGATTGAGTTTAAACAAAAATCCGTTATGACGTTATAAAGAAAAGCGGAATGGAGAAAATAGAAAATAATCCGCTCTTAGAATGACGGGAGGGCACAAGGAGATGGAGACATTGAATGACGTGGGACGGTTATTATTACGTCGGATCCGAAGCCAATACGAAAACCATTCTGCAAATATAATTCTATTTCTCCATTTCTTTTTCTCTCTTTCTCTATCTCTCTGTCTTTCTCTCTTCTTTCCTAGTTCTTTCTTTCTCTCTCTCTCTCTTTCTTTCTCTCTATTTGTTTTCATCTGAATGAATATGATTTGGTGTTTCTTTTATCAATATTATCATTTGAATCAAGTGATCAATTTAACCATTAATAAATTTTAAATTTTTATTATAAATTTCAGTTATTAATACAACTATGAAAGAATAAATATTTCTATAATGTTTTCTTTCTTTTTTTCCTCAAATTTATTCAATTATCCGACACAATAACCGGATGCAAACGCATCGATCATCTTCCCAATTTGGCGCTAAACTAATTTCTTCGCGGGTGGCCACTTGAAGGGAAAAGAGAAGAAAAAAAACAAATAATTCCGGAGAACACACGCAGAAAATGGAAAAGAAAAACATCAAAATATGAACTTTTCCCGAAGATTATAAAAAAAAAGAAAAAAAAATCAAATTACACGAGAAGGACGTAATTTGACGAAAGTGAACTTAGGAAGAGAGTGAAAATTGAAGAAAGAAAGAAAGAAATATGAAAAGTAATGTACTTTCTTAGACGTGTAGGAGTTTTTAAATTGAATAAGAATATCTATCAGGGGATTAAACGGGGGACTTTCTGTAAAAAGTATCGTCATCGTTGCCATCGTCATCTCTTTCTTTTTCTTCTTCACTATTATCATCGAAGTTAGTAATAATAAAAATAATAGTTGTCGTTATAATAGAAATAACAAAAAATTATTTTTATTCTTATCATCATCATCACTACTATTTTGATCAAATCTTTGAAAAACAATTGACACCACGTGACAATAAATCGAAAATCAAAGTTTTCTTTTATTATATAGAGAAACTAAGTAGTTTTTAAGCGATTTGGCACCCGTTAAATTTAAATTAATATTAAACTATTATTATCTATTTTTAGTGTTTTTTTTTCAGTCGACATCTAGCGAATGTGATGAAACCCTAAAACGCCTGTGAAAGCAAAATTATTATTTGTATTAATAAAACACTTAAAAAGAAAAATAAAATGCGTCAAAAATCCGATACAATTTTAAACTTTAAAATGGAAATTCTTTTGAGTTTTTCTGACGCTTCACGGATGACGACTCGCGGGAATTTTTGCATTATCTCCGGGAAAAAAATAGAAAGAATAAAGTGGATCATCGTGGCATACATTTGTTGATTTCCTGTTCTGTTGATTGTTTGGCTGTGCGTGTGCGTTCTTGTGTGTGTGCGTGTGTGTCTCTGTGTGTGTGTGTGTGTGTGTGTGTGTTCATTGGTTTGTGGGGTTGGGAATGTGTCTATGTGTGTTTGTTCATCGGTTTGTGTGGGTGGTTCTTTTTTTTATCATCGAAAAGTCATTTGAATCAATGTACACAATCGATTAGAAGGACCTTGAAAAGGCAAATATTAATGTTATTGCATGTTTGAGTGGGAACACTCTAAGTGGCTGGCGAGTGGATGATGGCAGTAATGATGACGATGACGATGACGACGACGATGATGATGACGATGACGATGAAATGATGTTGCTGTCGATGATGGTGATTATTTTGATGGTGGGGATCATGATGTCGGCAATGATGATGATAATCATTATGGTGATGGTGATAGTGATGGTAATGATGCTGATGAGGATGCTGCCGACAATTATGATGATGACGACGACAACGATGACGACGATAATGATGATACGGATAATGATGGCGATGACGATTCAAATTAATTTTACTTAAATTTTTTCTAACAATCCAGGAAATCTCATAGCTCACTCGACTTGAACAAAAAAAACCTTCAACCGTCATCTACTACTGCATGTAGTGCGATGTACGGACACTTCTTGAATGAAAAATGAAATCACTCAAAAAAAACTTCAATTCTATCCAACATGAAAATGACCTGAATCTAAAATCACTTGAAACAAAATGTTCCCTTGCTCCCCAAACCAAACTTGAATTGCCCTTCAGGGACGAAACCTGAGTTACAAGACCTGAGATATTCCTCTGAGGCGGTACTCAGAATACCCGTGATAGGAAGATAGCAATACATGACCAATCATGCCCACGAGACCTTTTGATTTCTGTGGAAAATGTAGCTTGTTTTTTGTAAAACCAGTAGAGTGACACAGCTTCATCAAATACAACTACATAGATTAAAACTACATAAACTACAGCTTTATTGGCTACAAAAACTTAAGCTACAACTGCAGCCAGATCAATTACAACTACAGCCACGTCGGCTACAACTACAGCCACATCAATTACAACTACAGCCACATCAATTACTACAGCCACGTTGGCTACAACTACAGCCACATCAATTACAACTACAGCCACATCAACTACAATTACAGTCACATGGGCTTCAATGTCCGAATTCTTCATTAAGTTACCGACATAAGAAATTACAATTTTTTAATACACTTGAAGCGTTTAATTCATTAAAAGTTACTGAAGATCTAGCTGCTGAAACATAAACGGGGTATAAATTTAAATTCCAAAACGAAACCGAAACTGAAAAGATAAGCGAAGAAAAGGTTCACTCACACCGACAGAACCGCTCGCCGAATGAACAGTCGCTAAGATAACATCAGCATGTTCACGGTCTCTAGTTTCAGCTACAGCGATGAAATCGGCATCGAAGCCGCCATCAACTCCCTTGCAACTCCGACCTTTTCATTTTCAGACTTCAGCGAGACCGGATCAATCCAGCCTTCGACGAACAGCTGGACATCGACTGTCAGCCGAGAAGAATCTGAGACCGAGTCGACGGCTAGCGACCACGGCTGGACGATCTTCCTGCTGTTGTTCATCGTCGCAGCTGCCATAGCTGGCAACCTTCTGGTCTGCCTTGCCGTCTACTGCAAGAAGAAGTTGAGGAACATGTTCAACTACTTCCTCGTTTCACTGGCCCTCAGCGATATGATGTCAGCCGTACTGATCATGCCGCTCTCCATTGTCAAGATTTATGTCGGTAAGTCCCGAACGCTGTGTTTTGTTCAGAAAGAAGATTTTTATTTTCTATACTTGTTTCTGGGCTGGTTGTTATTGTTGTTAAATGTGATTTTTTTGTGAATATTTAATTATGACCACGTGATAATGTTGCAACATCATCACGTGACTTGATGACGCTGTGACTTTGTGACGGTGTTTGAGGTCAATCGACGATGCAGGGCAGTGCGATGACGACATGTACGTAAATGTCGTAAGTAATTACATTCGATGTGATAATGATGACAATAACGACATTCACGCCTATGTTTTTCTTAATTAATTCATCAGCGAGACATTCCCAAATATTTCCTGGTCAAAAATTGCTTAAATTGGACCAACCAGCCCTGGACAGATTCAAAGGTTCATTCGGTCTTTTTTCTCTTTTTTGGGTAGATGAAATGAGTGTCTATGTATGATTAAGTAATTAATATTGCATCGATTACTTGATTGATCGGTTCATCGGTTCTTTGATCGGTTAACCGGCTCATTGATTGAGGTGATTAGCTCTCAGTAATCAATTTGATTTATTGCACAAAGAATCAATCAAACGAATTCGTCCATACGTAAACAATCGGCTTACTTGACGAAAGATTCAGCTGCGGGAAGATACAGCTTACCAGATGACCACTAAGCAGTCTGCAAAGCGGTGGGCAAGTGGGCACGGTCAACATCTGGCCCAGACGTGGACATGGCCTGGGTTGACCCATGGGCTGGATCGGGCTGGGTTGAGTTGGGTCAATTTTTTTTTTGAACATGTGTGGGTTGAGTTGGGTTATACAAAATTGAAAAAAAAACAATTTTTTTATTTAAAAAACATTTTAACTGTGGGTTAGAAAATGTAACTTTTCAAGTGGGTTGGGTTAAATAATTGGTGGGCTGGGTTGGGTTGCCAAAAAAGGACTCATGTTCACCTCTGATGATGGCTCCAGCCATCATACGCGGTTGATGTAGTAAGCGCTAAAAGTGGGCCATGCGTGGAGGTTAACATGAGGTAAACGGGAAAATTGTGAAGGGGTCCTATTAATATTTCTTTATATCTGTTCATGTTTCTTTATATTTGTGCATATTTCTTTATATTTGTGCATATTTCTTTATATTTGTGCATATTTCTTTATATTTGTTCATATTTGTTTACATTTGTTCCTATTGTTTTTATATTTGTTCATATTTTTATATATTTGTTTGTATTTTTTTTATATTTGTTCATATTTTTATATATTTGTTTGTATTTTTTATCTGTTTGTATTTTTTTTATTTGTTTATATTTCTTTATATTTATTGATAATTAGTTATATTTGAATTTTATTTTTTTTTATCTTAGTTTGCTTTTTTTAATTTTGTTTCTTATTTTCTGCACTCAATTTTTTTCTGTTTTCCAAATAATGTTTTTTTTTTGGATTTTTGAAAATCGGTATCCGTCAATCCGTGCCTGACAATTTTTTTAAATAAAACTTTTTTTCCAAAATAAGATAAAAACAAAAAATAGAAGGAAACAAATTGGAAAGTTTTTTCTTTTGTGGATAGTCGGTGGATCGATGATGGAAAGAAAGTAAGCAGTGATAACACAACGCAGGCTGACGTGGAACATTCCAGCTCTCATAAAAAGAAAACCGCCTACGAATTTTCGATGATAAAAAAAAGAAACTTTGAATGTTATTATTATGCCTTGTTTTGTTTATTTATTTTTAAGGGGATAAAGTTTATTCGTTCATGAAATATTTTTAATTTCTCTGCTTTTTTAAAAACATTTTTCTACTCCACTTGACTTCCATCGTCAACAACTTTCGACGCTTTGTCAGCAACAGTGCCGTGGTCAGCACACTCCCCCTGAACTCACCGGTTAAAGGTCAGGTTGCAGAGGGGGGTACGGCCACTGCTTCCTAAATTTTAAACTTCATTTGATTCATCGCCATCTTGAATAACAACAAAAACTGCGTCAGAATGAGAACTAAAACTTACAATTCAAGCGCCAACTTGCAAAACGTCATTGTTCAGCGCGACGTCACCTGACCCCGTGAACTCTGACCTCCGTGCCCTTTGACTTGATTTGCACTTCAATGGTTTCGCGAGCGACGTCGTTGTCGTCATCGTCATAAACTATGCAAAAGGTCTTTTTATATGTGCTGCTTGTGTGTGTGTGTGTGTGTGTGTTAGACAGAGAGAGAGTGGATGTGAGTGTGCGTGCGTTCGTGTGTATGTGTGCGTCTGTGTTTGTGCAAGATGGCTAACTGGACGCAATAGCTCATCAATTATTGTCGGACATGTCTGGACTTTCTTAGGATCGCTTGCTTCAGAATGACGCGGTTATATGTGAAAAGAGAGAGAGAGAGAGAGAAAGAAAAAGAAACATCAAAAATAAAAAAAAAATAGAAAAAAGGAGATAAAAAGAGAATGAAAATTCGAGAAAAAATAAAATATTGAAATTAAAACAGTGTTGTCACACCTGGTTCGGACACTTGCCGAAATTTGATTGACAGAAAATAATTCCACAAAACAAGTGTTTGACATTTTTTAATTTTGTTCAATCATCAAAGGGCTCAAAAAAACTTAATCGCAACATTCACAAAATACGGGGCTAGGGGCTGGACCCCCCTAGGTACCCCCTACCTACCCCGTTTTGTAGTTCTAGTCCGGGAGATGAAGCTTTCAAGCCCCGTTCGATTTATATCAATCCAGCAACATGTCCTTCGAGCGACCTTCAATTTGACCGTCCAGTTTCTTGACTGGCTCGCGGGTATCGATTTTCGCCCACGCAATGTCGCGTTCTATCGTTTCGTTTCGGGAAAAAATAATAATATTTTAAATTTCCATAAAAATGTCTTTTTTTATAATTCTAATGAAAAAATATTTTTTTCAATGTTTTTTCCATTAAATCTGAAAAGAAAATTTTTTTTTTGTTTCTTTTTTATTATAAATTCTTTTTTCTACTTTTCGATTTATTTATTTTTTCTTTTAATTCAATTGTTTTGTTTTTTTAGAATTTAATCTTTCTGTTGTTTTTATGCTTTCTTTTAAAATTTTTCTTCAAACAAATTTGTTGAATTAAATCGGCCAACTATGTACTGATCAAGAAAGACTTGCCAGATAGTTATTTAAGTGTTGATCAATTTTTTTTATTCTTTCTCTTTTTCTCTTTCAATTTTTTTCTATTTTTCTTTTTTTCTTTGTTTTTCTGTCTGTTTCTTTTTTTTCCTTTTTCTCTTTTCTTTTTAATTGATTTTCAAATACATAAAAGGTTTATGTGCTCATTTCATCACAAACACATTCATCACATTAAATCTACCATTTATTCTTGTTCTGTAAAATTTTCTACCATCTTCCACCACCACCTCTATTCCCATCACCATCACTTCTGCCACAACCAGCCTTACCACCACCATCTCCACCACTACTACAACCACTACTACCACTATAAATATCAAAAGCAGCTTGTCTGCCTGGTGACGCCTGATGAGCATCAATCGCTGACTCGAAGAAAAAACTCTTGATATGTTTTTCAACATTTTTGTTCCGATCCGTGGTAACCGGATTCATGGTAACCTGATTTGTGGTAACCGGAAACGGGAGAGCGAACGGGAACGGGAAAGCGAACGGGAGCGAGAAAGCAAGCGAGGAAAGAAACGGGAGCAAAAAAGAAAAACAATAAAAAGCACCTCTAAAAACCCCTGACAACGCCGGGTAACCCCGCTAGTATGCTTATACTAATTGCACACAGAAAACCCTTTCGAACGACATTTCGCAATTTACCCGTCGATACAGGCACTGCCTTCAATTCACGTTTCTATTAACCTCGGCGGTTCGCTCAGCTCTCATTACCACTCGCTTAAGCCCCAATCTTGTAGCTCGGTCGTAAAATCTTTCGATGTCGTTGACGAGCAGTGTCGCTGGCTGCCCGGCTGTGGCGTTCGGTTTGTTAGCCGCAGTGGTTGCGGTGGTTGAGGTGGTGGTCGCTGCGGTAGTAGCTGTGGTAGTTGCGGTTCTGTTGAACATCTGAAAAAAATGTCTCGATGTTTGTGATATCGTTTTATTTTAATTGTATGTAGTTTGAATAATTATAATAAAAATTTTACTTTTCTTTATTGATTTGAAAATAACAATCCCCACACACTTCACACATCAAGTATTTAAAAGACTTTAGTCGATATATTTCTTCAATTTTATAGACTTATATCATCATAAAAATATGATTTGCAAGAAAACACTTGAAGTTGCCGAATTTCAAAAATATAAAGGACGTGTGAAAACTTCGTTATCATGGTTCGTTTGTTCTTAATAAATGAATACAGCCATTAAGCACATTGAAGCTCTTTTCATATTGTCATCCTTAATCATCGCCAACTAACGACTGAACGCCTCACAGTGACTCTGCATTGAAAAGACAGCTAGAAAAAAAATTCCTTTTGAAAAATCGGTAAAAACCTTCTATAAAAGAAAAGTACAAAGGGTTTTTTATTAAGAAAACCTTTTCACAACTTTATATGTTAGACCAAAAGAGAGGAACAGAAAAGAAAAATAAAAAGAAAAAGAGAGAACAAAAAATATAAAAAATTTTAATTGAAAAATTGTTCAGGCTTGTTGGCAAACTGCCCATATGAAATGTCGTTAAAATTTATTAAATTTTTTTTAAAACTATGTTTCAGAGTCATTAAAGGATAACTAAACTCAGAGTGACTCATCAAATATTTGCAAATTTTTTATTAAAATTTCTTTAAAATAAACATTAATAAATATTTATTAAAAAATCATGTTTTTTTTATTTTAAAACGTCATGCGCCAAAACGGCAAGGGCAAAGCGTCCTCTGCGTCCAAAAGAGTCGCAACAAAACCAAATTATGGCTCCCCTGTTCCTCCCTCCCTCTCTCTCTTTCTCTCTTACTTTCTTTCTCTCTCTCTCTCTCTCTCCTACATTCTCACATTCTTGTTTACAATCTGCTTTTTTGTCTATTTCTGTCTCTACATTTTTTTTCCATATCAATCGATTCCACTCGTTTTATTACTTTTTCTATCTCTGCCTTCGTTTGCTTCTCACCTTTGGCGTCATTCTATATCAGTCTACATCTTTCTCTCTCTTTCTCTCTCTCTCTCTTTCTCCATCCTTCTCTCTATGACTCCATTAATCTAATTCTGTTTTCCGATATTGTTTTCAATATTTCACCATCGTCTTTTTTCTGCATTCATCGTAACAATTCATTCACTTCTTCTTCCATTTCAAACAGGGTTGTTCATTTATCTGATTTTTCGTTTGCTCTCTCTCTCTCCCCTCTCTCTCCCCTTCCCTCCGTCTCGTTTTTTTCTTTCTTTCTCTTTCTCTCTCTCTCGCTCTATCTTTTTTTCTCCCTGCCATTTTCCTCTCTCTGTCCACCCCTCTCACCATTATTTGTAATGTTTCTTTTCTTACTTCGTTCCTGATCCCATCGCCCGATATTATCTCCAGATATTATCTCCAGATAACTTCGTGCGTTTCCGGCATTTCATCGAAGTCTTTTTGTTATTGTTTTATTATTTTAAAAAGTTCTTCGAATCTATCTTCTTAAAATTATGCTGAACTAATTATGCTAATGAGCTGATTATGCAAATGAGCTGATTATGTAAATGATTAATTATTTAATTAATACGATATACATGTTTTTTTATTTAAAAATGAAAAATTAACAAAGCTCGCATTGTTTATTTATTTATTAAGATTTTTTTAAATTAAATTTAAAATTTTATTAATTTTGCTCTTTGTATTTATTCAAATATTTTTATAAATATTTTTTATTTAATTTTTCATTAATTAATTTTAATTTTTCTAGTTGATAATCTAAATTTATTCATCTACATTTGATCTACCTAATCATTCAATTACAATAATTTTTTTTAATGAAGCAAACAATAAATTCATCATAGAAAATAATAAACAAAAAAATTAATTATTTTCATTATCGTCCTTCCCTTTCCTACTTCAACAACCTTCTTAACACAAGTTCACCAAGCAAAGAAAACACCGTAGGCGTCAAAACAACGAATGACCATATTTGGTAGTCCGCCCCCATCCGCCATTTTGCCACTTTCCGATTCGCCAAATAAAAGCGATGAATTGATAAATAAATTATTTAAGAATGTTTTTATGAGTTTTTTCGGTCGATTTTTTATTGGCACGTGATCGAAGGTTAAATAAATTTGACTCACATGCATAAGATTGCATGCACACACGTATAACTGTTTCGTATCATCCGATACACATTTGCGTGCATACTTTTATCTACTTACACATAATTGCATCCACCTATAATTGCATTTAGATTAGCATAATTGTATCAACCAGTGCATAATTGTATCAACCATTGCATAATTGTATCAACCATTGTATAATTATATCAACCATTGCATAATTATATCAACCATTGCATAATTGTATCAACCATTGCATAATTGTATCAACCGTAGCATAATTGTATCGACCCTCGCATAATTACAACCATCCATGCGTAATTGCCTTCAACCCTCGTATAATTGTACACACGCAATACTGGATTGGCTCGATCTGGATTGTATTCAGTCACGCACATAGAGAAACACACCCACACATTCTTGCACATACATAGAAGCACACACAGAGAACCACATACACTGCATCACACGTGCACCCACCCACCAATAAACACACGCACGCACACACACACACACACATAAATACAAATAAAACGCAAAATAAAACAAATTGAATTTCAATCAATACCGCAGAATAATCGAAATCGTAAACTTCAGTAATGGCATAAAAACTCATCGTTGGAAATAGAAGAAAAAATAGAAAAAAGAAAAAAAGACATAGAGGGAAAAGGAATAGGAGAGAGAGAGAGAGAGAGAGAGAGAGAGAGAGAGAGAGAGAGAGAGAGAGAGAAAGAAAACAATTTCTTTTGCGTGTACCTGAGCGATTACTACCGGTAGTAATCAGGCCTTTTTTCATTCTAATTTACTTATCTTAATTTTCTCTTTCTTTTTTATTTTATTTCAAGGTTATTTCCTTTTCTTGTTTATATCTCTTTATTTTTTTTATTAACTTTTATTATATTAATGTTTCTCAAGAAATCTCCATTTCTCCTGAACATATCGTGTTTCTTTTTTTTTCTATGTTTTGCTATCACATTATGCACCGACGAAAACAAAAACGCACGCAAACACTCGCATGTACACACACACACACACACATATATATATACACACACGCATACACACACACATATATACACACGCACACAAACACGTATATACACACATACACACATCCGTTTACACCCGCATACACACATACATATACTTACGCATACACACATCCGTTTACACACATATGCACACACGCCTGTTTACAATGACTTACATGTATAGAAATAAAAGAATCATTTCTTGATCTTGTTTTCTTTTCAAAGGTTCTCTAAAGGTCAATGGCCAGGAAACGGAAGAAATTGAAAAAGGATGAAAGAAAAAAATTAAATAAATAAAAGAAAAAAATTTGTATAACTTTATTTTTGTAATTTCTACGATCATTAAATTCGGTGACATTGAAGCAATGTCAAAGTTGCGTTTTGGCGCCAGTAGCGTTGTTGATCATAAATGTAGCTTTTGACATTTCCAAAAGACATGCACAGATGAGAGTTATTTCTGGAAATGCTTTATCGATTTTTCACCAATGAAAGCAAGAAGCACTACTAGATGATAAAGAGATAAAATTGAATAGATAGATGGATCGATGGATGGATGAATGGATGGATGGATGGACGAATAGATGGATGGACGGATGGAGAAATAGATGGATCGATGGATGGATGAATGGATGGATGGATGGACGAATAGATGGATGGACGGATGGACAAATAGATGGATGGATGGACGGACGGACTGATGGATGGATAAACGAATGGCTAGACAAATGTACGGGTGGATGTACGGATGGACGGATACGAGTGTGTGCACAACGATTTTTATACATTCAATCAACGCATTTTCAACCAATCAACCTCTTCATAGCAAACATCTCTTCAGATTCTTGCAGACAGAATGGACAAACACAAACTCAGCAAAATACCTTTTAGTTTTTTATTTTGCTTATTCTTTTAAAGCTAATTCTGTTTTAGAAAGTTTGTTTTAGAGAAAAAAAAATGTTTTAAGATGTTTAATTTCACAATGACTGTGGATATGCAAGAAATGTCTGTGCAGATTAAGAGATTGTCTGAAACATTGAATCTTTGCACATAATCTCCAGCAGGCATTTTGTCAGAACGAATATCCTTGTTTGCATCAGATGAAACAACATGTCAATCGGTGTTATAAAGAAATAGATAGGATCATGCAAAAGTTCTTTTTTATGCCAGTTGAAATTCTGCGACGTGATCTCAAATCGACATTACAAAAAATGAAACACTTTCTTGTAAGACTTTATGTTGACTATCAGTGAACTTAATAAGAAAACCAACTTACGAATAAACTTTATTTTTACCAATGCTTTTATTAACTCGTCGTCTCTGTTTCTCTGTCTGTCTGTCTGTTTGTTTCTCTGTCTGTCTGTTTGTTTCTCTGTCTGTTTCAAATCTTGCAATCAATTTTTGAGTCACTTCCTGATGATAGATTTTTTTTCAAATTTTGCATACATGCTTAAAATAGAAGACAATGCAATATTCAATTATTAGTTTTACAATAAGTCAATTAATTTAGTTAATTTTAATTAATTTCGATATTTCGATATAATTAAGATATTTCGACTTTAATATAAAATAAAAGAGTAATATAAGAAAAAATTGATTGCAAAATTTGTGTTTTAATTACATATAAGAGCATTGGTTTTAAAAATTCGTTTTTAATTTACTTGTTTTTACTTTGAATGATTTCTGTGTAAAATGACGTTTTTCAAAAGCATGAGTTGTATTTTTGATGTTTGATAGAAAACGCTTTGATGGTTAAGCAATAAAAGCCTTTCTAGATGTTAATATGGAAAAACGAAGTAGTGGTGAACATCTAAAGTGGATTTTTTTACAATTACTTGCTTGTAATTATTTTTTCAATAATTTTTTTTATTTATTTTTTTACAACTGTTTGTTTACAGATACCATCATAATTACAATCCAACAACCTGACAGATCTGTGTACATCTTTGTAAAAAAAAAGAATTTATCAAGTTGATTGATTTGTTGCAATTTTTTTAGCAAGAACAAAAAACTGCAACGCAAACATCCGGCAATTTGTTTTCAAACAAATTTATTTTACATTATCGCCCATTTCAACGATTTTTCCTCTTTTTTTTAATTTGAAAAAAAAAACATTACGCGTTTTTTAAATCAGAACAACAAACAATTTTTTTAATTGAATAATTTTTTTTATAAATAAATAAAATTCAATTATTTTAAAAAGTCTCTGTCATTTTGTTTTTTGTTTTGTCTCAGTTTTTTGTTTTATCGTTTTATTTCTTTCTTACCATTTCCTCTTTCTATCTTTTTTGTTTCTTTTTTTTCTGTTATCGCATTGCTTTTTTTGGCGGCAATTTTTAGATTGGTCACGCAATGGTACTTTATTTAAATCTTTATTTAGATTGTTTTTCGTTGTCAATTTTCATGTCAAATTTCTTTTTTGGTCATTTCAATTTCAATTTTTACCAATGCTTTTATTAACTCGTCGGCTCTGTTTCTCTGTCTGTTTCTCTGTCTGTTTCTCTGTCTGTTTCAAATCTTGCAATCAATTTTTGAGTCACTTCCTGATGATAGATTTTTTTCAAATTTTGCATACATGCTCAAGATAGAAGACAATGCAATATTCAATTATTAGTTTTACAATAAGTCAATTAATTTAGTTAATTTTCTTGAGGATTTTATCGAGGGGTTTCTTGAGGGTTTTCTTGAGGGTTTTCTTGAGGGTTTTCTTGAGGGTTTTCTTGACCACAAAACGCTAACCGACTGGCAGACTATTTTACCAAGTTAACACGAACCACTCACTGACCGCGATTCTCAAGCGTGTACGAAATTTTCATGAAAATAGTTGAGATATTTAAATTCGATGCTTTTTGATGATATTTTTATTATTATTACCAATGCTTTTATTAACTCGTCGTCTCTGTTTCTCTGTCTGTCTGTTTGTTTCTCTGTCTGTTTCAAATCTTGCAATCAATTTTTGAGTCACTTCCTGATGATAGATTTTTTCAAATTTTGCATACATGCTCAAAATAGAAGACAATGCAATATTCAATTAATAGTTTTACAATAAGTCAATTAATTTAGATAATTTTAATTAATTTCGATATTTCGATATAATTAAGATATTTCGACTTTAACATAAAATAAAAGAGTAATATAAGAAAAAATTGATTGCAAAATTTGTGTTTTAATTACATATAAGAGCATTGGTTTTAAAAATTCGTTTTTAATTTACTTGTTTTATTTTCATTCAAGTGGCTGGTATTTTGTCATTCAAAATAGTTGATCATTAATTTATATTTATTTAGGTTTAATTTATATTTTGCTGTATATCTCTTATTCTTAACGTTACCGTTCCAACGAATCAAGTCATTTCACTAATTATACATCTCGTTTAATAACACGAACCGACCAATAAAAAACGTCCTTTCTTCCCGGCTTACAACACGTGACGCAAGTCACGCATCACGTGATGTAAACAACATCGGAACGGCATCAAAGATCTTAAATGAGGAATCCTTCGAATGAATTGCTCGCTGTGAAATGTCCACGCACTGCTGTTAAGAGCAATAGGAATTGAAAATATTCATCACTATCATCACTATCATCACCACCACTATCATCGTCATCATCATCATCATCGTGATCATCATCATCACCACCATCAGCATCATCATCATCATCATCATCATCATCATCATCATCATCATCATCATCATCATCATCATCATCATCATCATCATCATCATCATCATCATCATCATCATCATCATCATCATCATCATCATCATCATCATCATCATCATCAACAACAACAACAACAACAATTGTTGAACCAGCTGACCGTCAGAGCGACATTAAATGCGACTTTTAATTCTAAAAGTAGCCCTACGGTCTTCGGAAATGAAAGAGAGAGACCACCCATTTGGAATGTTTCGGTACTTTTTTACTTTTTTCAGTTTCTCTCTCTCTCTCTCTCTCTTTCTTCCTTCTCTCTCTCTCTCTTATTTTGTTGAAGTTATTGTGCAAATCTTCTGAGTTTCAAAGCTCTGCCAATCACAAACAATAAAAGAAATTTTGATACCGTTGATGATGATGATGGTGGTGGTGGGGGTGGTGATGATGGTGTTGGTGGTGATAGTGATGATAGTGATGATGGTGATTATAGTGGTGATGATGAAGGTGGTGGTGGTGATGGTGGTGGTAATAGTGATGATGGTGACGATGATGATGATGATGGTTATAAGTAAGATGATAGTGAAAATAGGATTAATGATAATGACGGCAGTTATGATAATGATTGTTGGCAAATTGTGACTTGTTTTCTGGTAAACCATCGGTCAAATATGTTTAATTATCACGGCTAACCCTAATGACCTTTGACCAGGGTGCAAAATGGGTCAAGAATGTTTTGGCGTGGGAGGCTGAATACGTCTAAGTGCTAATGGCAAACTTGGCACTGCAATTGATTTGGACAACATAAAAATTATTGCCATTTTGTCGAGTAATTAGATGTACCCACGCATAACCTTTTGAGGATTCTCTGGTCACACACACACACACACACACACATTCGAGCACGTCCACAAAGCCACATGCACACACTCACAGGCACAAACACACCATCACAAACACAAACTCAAACGCAATGACATACGAAGCGACTGCGTCAATCAAATCAAAAACAACTCATAGAATACTTTTTAAAAATTTATTTTTTTTAAATTATTAAAAATCGAAGCTTCGACACACAAAAAAAACAGAAAGCATTTAATTCGTTAAATGTCTTGGTTGTGTCATGACGTATGTCATTGTTGAGTCATGACGTGAGTCATTTTTAGATCATGACGCATGTCACGGTTGCGTCATGACGTATGTCATTGTTGCGTCATGACATATGTCATTGTTGAGTCATGAACTATGTTGTTTTTTTTAATTGTGTTTTGTTATTATTTCTAGCATCGTCAAACTATTTCACACACATGGCCTCAATAACATTTATTCGCTTTCATCTAACAGCAAGAAAATGTTGAAGATTACTTCAGCCAAAATATTTTATTCATATTTTTTATTTAAAAATTGCCATAAACATTGTTCTGTTTACTTCTAAATAAATTAAATTGATTATTAACATTTATTCGCTTTCATCTAACAGAAAGAAAATGTTGAAAAATTAATGCTGACATTAGAATCACCTACAAGCCGATTTAATTAAAATCCTTTTCCAAAACTTTGCCGAAAGTTTATTTCTCGGCATCAAAAAAAGTTTAGGTATAACCCATTACTTAATACTCGCTATAAACTTGCAACTCACGCTACTTAAATAAAATTGAAAAGGAATTTCTACTTTCCTGGTTACCACAGCAACACACACAATTGATTGATTTTTTGTTATGATAGTTTATAGTCCTCTACACTAAGTGTTTTAAGACTGAATTGGCTGTATGTAGGAAGCACATAAGTACTTCCTGTCGTGGATCAAAATTTGTTCCTTTTAACTGTCCCTCCTCCTTTATCCAGGCTTGGGACTGGCTCGCAATTAGCGAGGCGGAGTTACACACAATTGAATCCTGTTGGCTGACTTAAGCATTCACTGTCTCTCTTTTCAGAGGTGTTTCTGTGTCTACTATTTTTTTCAATGATATGCACAATTTTATTCTGTGCTATAGCTCTTTTTCTGAACTTTTCTAACCATTTTATGGTCCGGAATTAAACTCTAAACTCCGATACGGTTATCTTTTTGGTTCGTAACCATTAATTTGTTTGAACAATTCTTGATGGAATTAATAATCAGGCCGATTTAGAATGCTGATAAATTCTTACGTAATTTAACTGACTGTACATTTGAGTAAAATGAAATGCAAATTTTTTTATATCTCCAAAACTATTAATGTTAATAATTTATTTGGTTTTGCTTGACATTAATTTTTAATCAATATTTTTTTAAAGTTCTTATAATTATTACAAATAATGCCATCGTGGTCAACATATTAGGCTATTATTGCGGCCGATGTCATTATTTTATTGCCTTAAATAGCCACATTTAAATGCCACTATGGCATCGTGGCTCGTATTATTATAATGAATACGCACGTCACTCGTTCTTAATTCAAACTTCATAAAACGGCAATGAAAAATAGAAATTAAATTTTTTTCAGAGATTTTCTGAGACGAAATAAAATGCTAAAAATATCATCAATAATTAATTGGAGTGCCAAAAATAGGTCAACCATTTATTGAAATGTAAGACATAAAAACATACAGACAGAATCATTTATATAAATTAATATATATATATATATATATATATATATATATATATATATATATATATATATATATATATATATATATATATATATATATATATATATATATATATATATATATATATATATAAGATAAGATCAACCATCGAATGAGATAATAATTTCCTGCTGCAAATCGCTTTATTTTTCTGTTAATTAATTAAATTTTTAAAGATTCACGAAGATGTGCATGGAAAATTAAATAAAACAATTGTTTTTTAGTGAATAATAGAATATAAATAGCACTAAAATAATGGACGACTCGAATGCTGATTTGTCGACGTGCAACGATATTAATTAAGTAACAGCATCGTCATCATTATCATAACCATCATCGTATTCATCATCATAATCGTCATCATAATCATCATACATAAAACCATCATCTAACAGCATCGTCATCACAATCAGAATCATCATCAACGCCAGCAGCTTCACGGGATCGTCATAAAATTAATTACCAAAACTCAAGATCATCATTAACAACTTTTTAATAACTTCGTCGCCGTCATCATCATCATCACTTTCATCACCATCATTATTATTATCATCATCATCATCATCATCATCATCATCATCATCATCATCATCATCATCATCATCATCATCATCATCATCATCATCATCATCATCATCATTATCATCATCATTACCATCACTACCACCATCATCATCACCACCAACATCATTAGTAAAAGGGACAAGCATGCAAATAATTCTTGTGCGGTTTCTGGAATGGAATAAAACACACTTCTTCCCGCTCTCAGCTTTTCTTTTCCACAATTCGGATTTTTACGACTTCTGCGTTCGCCTGGAATTTTCCCAACGTGCCAGAAAAAAAAAGCTTACACCACGATGGTAATTAACTGCGGTAACGATGCTTAGTCGGGGACAAGCCATGCAGGGAATAAATTCTACATAGATGAACCCGAAAAATATCGTGTTAAAAGGTTAATAGACCCCGAATCACGTAGTCGTGGATAAGTATTCTTATATTAACTTTACCGCCTGTCTTCCTTGCTTGCTTGTTTGCCTGCTGGAACATCTTGGAAGTGAAAATTAACAAACTTCCCAGCAATAAAACACACTGAAAACTCAGAATAGCGACTTTTTCTGCACGACAATGCATTCTATTGAGTTTTGAAAATAAAAAAAATAAATTTATTTAATTAAACATAATTAAATACATTTTGACATTTATAGATTTAATAAAAAAATTGTTTGAAAAAAAAAGATTTGTTCGCCTTGAATGAAAAGCCACATAATCCTGAATTATAAGGGATTTGTGAATAAAAAAACTCATTCTTTAAAACTTGCATGTTTAAATTTCTTTTTTTTTTTCAATTTTTAAAAACGTTGAATTATTTTCTTTATACATGAATCCTTTAAAAAACCCCGGGCAACCCCGGGTACCCCGCTAGTTTCTTATAATTATTTCACCACCGGTCTTGCTTGCTTGAATGCTTGAAAGCCTTGAAAGTGTAAATTTTCTAACTTACCGTCTTCCAAACGAGCTGAAATTTGAAATATATGCTTTTTCTTCATGGAAATACATTCAATTGAAGTTCAAACATTTATTGAAAAAAAATTGTATTTAAAATCTATAATTACCTATGTTTTAAAACAAAAACAAATCAAATATAGAATTATATAGATGTTTACGTAAATAAATTCAAAAAATATCGTTTAAAAAATTAAATAAATAAAAAGCCAGCCAATCCTGAAATATTAGGGATTTGTGAAAAATCTCATTTTTTATGGCTTACTTGTTTTTTTTCACTTTTTAGCGCATTTTTGGAGACTTGCTTCTAAAAAAAATTAAAAATACACTTTGGCTGGCCGGAAAAGAAAATAAACTTGAAAAATAGATACCATATGAAGTTCGGGTTTTTTGGATCAGATTTGTGCCAAAAGGTTATTCCGAAAGTGGTTAGTTTAAATCAGTTTTAAAGAAAATTTTGGACCTACGAAAGCAGTAATAGCTTTCCAGATACTGTTCCTCGCAAATAAAAATTAATTTAATTTTCAATAAAAAAAAGTATACAAAACATTTATTACTTTTTTAGTTATAAAATTTAAAGTTCTAAAAATGTAAATTTTAAAATTGCACAAACAAACCGTAATAACGAGGTTTTTTTCACAAAATCCTTTTTTCAGGATTTGCCGGCTTTTCATTTAATAATACTTTTAAATTTGTGTTTTAATCTTCTTGATTTTTTTGTTTCGTTTTTTTTTCTTCAAAACATAGATAATTAATTTTTTAACATAAAAAATGTTTATTGTTTCAGAAAATTTTCAAAATTTAATGAATTGCATTGTCATAAAAAATTCATTTATTTTCAAATAACAAGTTTATTGTAAGAGGGAAGTTTGTTAATTTTCACTTTCAAAGTTTGCAAACAATCAAACAAACAAGCAAGGCCGGTGGTGAAGTTTTAACACAAGGAATTAAAAAATAAAAACTTATTTAAATCGTAAACATTTCTAAATTTATAAAATAATGAAAAGCCAATAAGCATTTCAGTACATTATCCAAAAATGAGCCGAGGAGGTACCTTCGATATAACACAAGGACGTTTGTAAGTTGTTCTCATTAAGTATCTCTCTTTCTTTCTTCTTCTCTTCTTTTCTCTCTGTTCCTCTTTTTTTCGTTTGCTCTCCAGCTATCTCTCTTGCTTTTTCTCTTCGTCTAAGATTGAACAACAAATACCTCAAATAAGGCTGATTAGAATCACTTAGCTCTTTTATATTTGACAAAAATGTGCTTCGCAATTGCACGTCCTTCTCAGAGTCTATTGTCACGACATTGTCATCCGCAACCCTATATCGTGTATTTAAATTGTTAATCGGGCAAAACCAATGGAACATTTTAACCTCTTGCATTTGTTCAGTCGAGTAGTTGTGGAAAGTACGAATAACGTTTGTAAACTGCGCTCTACAGTAAGGACACGTACCGGTGTTATTCGGACTCCATGTTTTTATGCATTCATAGCAGAATACGTGTTCGCAAGTGTTTAGAAAACTATAAAGTTTTGGCACTTCGTAACAAATTGAGCATTGATTGTCCACGTTGGGAAGGATTGATTCGGTTTCTCTTTTTTCACACAATCCTGGACAATTTTTATGTGAGCACACACTCAAGCAGATCATCTTAAATGAAAAACTAAAAAAATAATGCTGTTATTGATTATATAATTTATGGACAAATAATTATAACTTATAGATTTGTTCGAGGCAATTATGAGCCTATTTAGTAGGAAATATAAATATATATATATATATATATATATATATATATATATATATATATATATATATATATATATATATATATATATATATATATATATACATATATATATATATATATTTGTATATATATTTGTGTATATATATATATATATATTTGTATATATATTTGTATATATATATATATTTATATTTATATATATACATATAAATATAAATATATATATATATATATATATATATATATTTATATATATATATATATATATATATTTATATAGAAAATCTTGTATATATATATATATATATATATATATATATATATATATATATATATATACAAGATTTTTCGGGTTACGTTTGAGTACGGCGTAAAGTGCGAAAACGTGCAGCCCAACGGGAATTTGTGGTAATCATTATTATCATCAAAAACTAACACGCATGAAAAATGTTAGGTCAACCTGAAAACAAGAATTGAAAAACTGATTATTAGATTAATGACTCCAATACGAAGTTAAGGAAAAATGTATACAATAAATGTGACTTTTTTAACCTCTTTTAAAAACAAATGAACATCTAAAACTCATCAAAAAATTATTCAAACGTCACTCAATAGATTGATTTAATTAACAGCAAATTGAGCAGTTAGTTTATTAATTATTATTTAATAAACGGGCATTTGAGCGAGTAGTTGCAAAAGTAGTTAGTAGATTAATGAATAAGTGTGAGTGTCTGGTTAAGTAGCCCAGTTAGTTGGTGTAAGGGCAATTAGTACCAGCTAACAGGAGAGCATAAGCTTTCATAATCCAAATTGGGTATTATACTTTAGGCCAATAAAAATAAGAATACGGCTAAATTGGCTTCATCATACCAGGATATATTACCCGATTTTTCCATAAACCTATTCTTGGTTCAGGTCATAAGTGATACGAATAATATTTCAGGCGAATGTTCTTTCAATAGGAATACCGTTTTATTTTTCATATAACAGCTTGTGAAATACAATTCTATGTGTATGTCTGGTTGTATGTACGTGTATGTTTGTTTGGTTGTATGTACGTGTATTTCTGGTTGTATGTGTAAAAGTGTTCATACAGTATGTGAGTTCGTACTTGTAAAATTGTATGGAGTGTACGGTTCCGATTATTTGCTTCTTTCTCTTTTCAAATGTTATCCCCTCTAGATTTCTAGAGCCTTCAATTTAAAGTGAAAGTCATAAGCTAACTTAGACATTCGGTGATGATATGGGCTGGCTGGTTGGATATAGAAAGCGAAAGAGTAAGGGGAAGAAAGAGAGAAAGGAATTATTATGCTTCACATTTCAAGGGTTTTAAAACCCTTTTGCAGCGCTATCGTCCCATATTTAGAAAGACAGTAATAACCTTCCGCTGCTGTCCTTCAACGGGATGTTGGTTTTATTGCATTTAAGAAATTTCAATCGTTTTCTATGAATACCGTGCTTCTGTTGAGAGAGCGGGAGTGTAGATGTGGCGATGTGGATAGGGCAGTGTGGATAGGGTGGTGTGGATATTGTGGTGTGGTTAGCGTGGTGTGAATAGACTGGTGTAGACAGCATAGTGTACATTGGTCGATGTGGATAGGATGGTTTGGAAACAATAGTGTGGATAGGATTGTTGTGTGAACAGGGTGAGATGCCTTGTTCTGCTTTGGTTTTATTGCTTCGTTAGAAGCTATTTATTTACGGTTTTTTATATAATATTGTAATACTTTTTATGGGTTGCAGTGTAACAGAAAAATTTTAATGAGTTTTTGTAACTTTCGTTCATAGGGTTTCAAAAAAATGTCTTGAGGTTTCTAAAGGTAAAAAAAAAAAAATGAGGTTTTTGTATGCGAGATTTATTTAAAACTGTTCAATATATAATGTTTACAGACAAAAAAAACATTAAAAAATCAGTTTGCTTTGAGCATAAAATTTAAAATGAAAAATTATTGCCAGAAGAAATGGAACTCATATTTATTCTGCAAATGTCGGAAGCGTTCCAAGTGGCTTTAGGCACGTTTGTTGGCCATCGACAGACACATGAACACACTCGGAGGCACATTAACACTAACTTAGACGCACGCTCAGAGAGAGAGAGAGAGAAAGAGAGAGAGAGAGAGAGAGAGAGAGAGAGAGAGAAAGAGAAAGAGAAAGAGAGAGAGAGAACCAAAGATCAACAAGAAGTGGGCAGAAGAGCAAACGTCATTGAGTACGTTTGAAGAAGCATAAAAAATACAATAAAGTATGAGAAGAAGAAGAAGAAGAAGAAGAAGAAAGGAGGGGAAAAGAAAGAGAGGAAGGGGGAAAGAGAGAGAAAGAACGAGAAAGAAAGAAAACGTATAAAAAAAAAAGAGCAAGAAAGAAAAGAAGAGAGAGAGAGAGAAAGAAAGGAACTTTTATGCAGAAGATTGTAAAAGACTGAAAGAACGGGACAGTAAACATTGATGATGGCAGATTATATCTCAAATGACTTTGCAATCTGCTAAGTGTCTGACGAGGCAAGGTTTTAAACCCGTTTGAAGGTTAGTTTCTCTTCCTCTCTCTCTCTCTATCTCTCTCTCTCTTTCTCTTTTCTCTCCTCTCTCTCTCTCTCTTTCTCTTTTCCCTCTCTTTTTTTTCTCTCTCTTTTTTTCTCTCTTTTTCTCTCCTCTCTCTCTTCTTTCTTTTTCTCCATTACTTCTACTTTTTCTTTTTTTTCTTCATTAACGTTTGCGTTTCCATGGAAACAACACGCGAATGAATGGACTGCTTTTTTCCTCCATCTTAATCTTGAAGTGCAGAAATGTTAGGAAGTTTTCATAATTAATTTTTACTTTAAATTAAATTACTCGGATTTTCTTTTCCAACAAATGACAAAACTACTATTGCTACGAAAACAACAACAACAACTACTACTACTACTACTGCTACTACTACTACTGCTACTACTACTACTACTGCTACTAATACTACTACTACTACTACTACTACTACTACTGCTACTGCTACTGCTACTGCTACTGTTACTGCTACTGCTACTGCTACTGCTACTGCTACTGCTACTGCTACTGCTACTGCTACTGCCATTGCCACTGCCACTGCTACTGCTACTGCTACTACTACTATAACTACTACTACTACTAATTTTTTTATTCATTTAAACTCAACTTTATTATACAACTGTGTTCGTTGCGTGAGCACCCTTTCACGCTTAATAAAAAAAAACTTTCCATCATCCAATCAAACTGAAATTTAATATTTAATATTTTCATCAATGACAATGCATTCCAATGAATTTTCAGATTGATTGGACACACTTTAAGTGTGTGT
>OZ022245.1:912565-942565 GCA_963978895.1 Erpobdella octoculata | reverse complement strand
CCCCCTTACCCCTCGCCCTACCCACACTACCCATCCATTCTTTTTTCCATGGGTCGGGCCGGGTTATTTTAAAATCACAGCTACGCTACCAAAGGCTAAAATAGACTAAATAAATATCTAATTACCTTAAATTATCGCTTTTAATACTGTTATTTTGTTTAATAAACTGTAGAGTATTTATATGCAAGATGAGTAGCTGCATTCATTCACTCCTACAAGCATAAATGCATTTACACACTCTTACATGTGATGCAGCACTTGTTATCGTTTACATGCATAGCTGCATTTAATCACTCCTACAAGCATAAATGCATTTACACACTCTTACATGTAATGCAGCACTTTTTATGGTTTACATGCATAGCTGCATTTAATCACTTGTATGAATGCATTAAATCATTCTTCTGCGGGCATAGCGGGATTTTTTAATTTTTAAACGGATGCATTTTTTAGCCCTATTTTACTCCGGCTAATCACGTCATTTCCTCAATGACGTAATTACACACTCGTTCACTCACTCACTCACTCACTCAATCACTCACTCACTCACTCACCTCTTCATTCTTCGTCCATCCACCAGATACGGCCACGCCAAAAAGAAGAAGCACACCCTGATAAAAATCGCTCTCGTTTGGATTGTTTCCATCTGCATAGCAGGTCCACTGTTCATCTTGACCATGCTCGACGCAGAGGACAGCCACCATTTCGACCACCGCGATTACTACAAAGACCACGACTACCCTAGCGACCATCACAACTACTACAGCGACGATAGCGACAGTAACAGCAACAGCAGCAGCAGGCGTCGCTACCACCATCAGGACGATGGCATACTGCTCAAGGGATGTGGACCGGAAACGCCAACGTTTGTCATCTCAGCCACGGTCAGTAGTTGGAATTGGTTGGAATACTGAAATGATTTACGTGATTTTTGATAGATAACTGCGAGTTAATAGTTTTTTTTTTATTAATTTTTTTTTTAATTATTCACTAGAGATAATAATACTTTGTAAATGACGGGTTTTTCTTTATTCGAAACTTTTTTTATGCGATTGCAACGCCCTCTAGCAGTGTTTTTGAAACTTTTTACTTACATAGATACATTGAAAACTATGTGTTAATTTTGTATTTATTTAATTATTATTTATTTATTTATTGGTTTATTTTTTATTATTATCTCATAATTTTATTTTTTTTTTCATTTCATTTATTTGTTTCCATTTCAATTTTTCTTTTGTATCATTTCAAATTTATTTTATTTTGCTTTGTTTTGCTTTGCTTTGCTTTGCTTTGCTTTGCTTTGCTTTGCTTCACTTTCGCTTAACTTCACTTCACTTCACTTCACTTCACTTCACTTCACTTCACTTCACGACAGAGAAAAACGATCTGAAAACCTCTAAAAGACCCGGGCAACGCCGGCTACCCCGCTGGTTATTTAATATAATCTAGACCAGCGGTACTCAAACTGTGAGCGAAAAAATGAGCGGGAAAGTGACAGGGAACGGATAACGATCGGGAGCGCAAGCGGGAAGGAAACGGGAGCGAAAAAGAAACGCATTAGGTAAACCTCTAAAAACCCCGGGCAACGCCGGGTGCCCCCGCTAGTATATATATATATATATATATATATATATATATATATATATATATATATATATATATATATATATTGTAAATGAAAATTTATAATGCGCTTTTTTTAAAAAGTCACAAAAGCGCGTCGCGTCAAATCATAAATTTAAGAATAAAGTTGTGTCTTAAGCAGCTTCCTGAAACCGCCGAGGTCCAAAGCTGGATTCCTCAGGTCAGCAGATAGGCTGTTCCAAACAACTGGACCAGCAGTGGAGAATCCGCGCCTGCCGAGAGTCGTTGTCTTTGACGATGGAACGAACAAGTCGCCAGCAGCCGCCGATCGAAGGTGGGACCGACCAGCAAGCGTTGAGATCGGTACACACAATTGCTGCAGGTAGACCGGAGCCGTGTGGTGGAGGCACTTGTATACCATCAGACCCAACTTGAACTGAATTCTCTGCGGGAAAGGAAGCCATATATATATATATATATATATATATATATATATATATATATATATATATATATATATATATATATATATATATATATATATATATATATATATATATATATATATATATATAGCTATATATATATAGCTATATATATATAATATATATATTTAGATTTATATTGTGGGAAAAGCAGTTCAGTGCAAAATAAATCGGAATATATATATATATATATATATATATATATATATATATATATATATATATATATATATATATATATATATATATATAAATCTATATATGTATATATATATGTATATATATATATATATATATATATATATATATATATATATACATATATATATATATTATATATATGTATATATATATATACATATATATATAGATTTAGGTTTATATTTATATTGTGGGAAAAGCAGTTCAGTGCAAAATAAATCGGAAAATTTATATTACATACAACATACAATACAATATTAATATTATTCTGATGAATTTAGGAATGAGTCATCGCTTACATTACTTTCCATCTTCGTTGAAATGTTTAACTACGGATTTTGTTTTATTCAATTTCAAAGAAATTTTTCTCGAACCATCTTTTGAATTGGAATGTCTACCTTTTAATGTTAAAGACAGTGTAGAACTGGAAGCACTTATTTTTAAAGACATAATATCAAGAAGTAAAAAAATAGGATTTGAGTTACATCCTGAATATATAATTTCTATTTATTTGAAATTTGACTGTTTAGATGAATTAACGCTAAAAGAAGTTGATACTGACCGGTTCTACGAGCCTTTACAGAAAATTGTGAACAGAGGAAATCTCACTCGCTTTTCATTTATTAGCAATTCAGGTATTGGCGCAGATAAAATTATTCGGGAATCTGACAACTTTTTTAAACTTTTTCGTAAAAACCCATCTTTGTCTTTGAATTTGGAAGATCTAGAACTAGAGGTTTATTGTCCTTCTACAATGTATTGCAAAATGTCTGCGTGGTTGTGTCCAAAATTAATTAAACTTTCTCTGCGCTGTAGGTGTAGTAATGAGTTTGAAACCAAAGAAGATCTAATTGATTTACTTAAAATTGACTTTCCTTATGAAAATTTGAAAACTTTAGCTGTATATGGTTGCGGCTATGCAAGAAAAACAATAAGCAAGTTTCCTCGTTTTAGTGAACTTCAAAGACTGACTATCACAACGTCTGATGATTTAACATTGGAAGTGGAAGAATTGGTTGATTCAATATCATGTCTTTCTATGCTAACCTGGCTTGATATAAGTGAAAACAGATGCTTTCGAGAAATTAATAACAGGAATCTACAACTATTGTACAAGATGATAGACAAATTACCTAATTTAGTTCATCTTGATATAAGTAATACAAAAGCTGTGTTTGGAAAATCTGTAATGTGGACGCACTCAAGAAGATTTCAATATTTAGGGCTGCGTTTTGGTGACGGAAGCAATTTTGATGACGAAAGCGATTTCACTGAAGAAAATGAATTTAGTGACGACAGCGATTATAATATGAGCGATGCTGGTGACGAAAATGAATTTAGTGACGACAGCGATTCTAATATGAGCGATGCTGGTGACGTTAATAATGTTGGTGACGAGAGCGATTCTAGTGACGAAAGCGATGTTGGTGACGGAAATGATGTTGGTGACGGAAACGATGTTGGTGACGGAAACAATGTTGGTGACGGAAATGATGTTGGTGACGGAAACGATGTTGGTGACGGAAACAATGTTGGTGACGGAAATGATGTTGGTGACGAAAACGATGTTGATGACGGTAAAAATTTTGAAACTTCTTCAAACACAAACTCAGAGGTTGTAAGTAATTTTAGCACAGTTGAAGGAGTTGTGGCATCAATGAAAAGTGTTTTTAGAAATGCAGATATGTTTGAAACGTGCCTCTATATTTTGGAAAAATTTGCAAAAAAAGATGAACATCACTCAGCTATTAAAAACAACCTTCCAATCATAATTGAATTCATAAACAAAGGATTTTATTATTACGATATGCAACACCGCCACGGAACTATGCGGTATTTTTTAAATTTATTTGGCGCTTTGCATAAAATTGGCTTAGAAATTCGTGTAGTTAGAAAATTTATAAAATTGATGTTGAGTACTCGATGGAGAAATCATTGGATTCGTGAGTTAATAGATGAAGGTCAATATTCTGAATTTGACGATGTTGTATGGAAAGGATTATTATTCCCAAGTCATAACTGGATCTCAATCTTGTTGTCATATGAATTTGAAGCAAATAAACGTAGTTCGATATGTGGTCATCTATTGACAGCATGGAAAAAATATTACAAGTTCACACAAAAATTTTTACCAGAAGCGGATGACATACTAAGATATATTGAGTTACACTCTGTCAAAAACAAGTTTTGGACTGATTTTTTGAAAAAATACAAAAAATTGGTGCAAGAAAGTAAAAGTAGCTAACTGATATTTGAATTGGGTTAACTCTTCAAATTTTTTAGTATCGTTTTTTAGTAATCTTACTGTTTAGTTGTAGTAACAAAATTACAAATTTTTTTTTATTGAATTTTGTAAAATTATTTGAAAAATAAACTGAAATAAAAAAGTAATTAATAAAATAAAGCAATTGCACCCCTATACCAAAGTATTTATTGACTTTATCGTCACATTATTAATATTGTTTTTACAAACTTTTATTTAGGTTACCATCTCTGTTTGTGTGTGTGTGGCTTTCTCTGCATGCAAATCTTGCAAGTAAAATTTAACCAGCTTTTTGACTAGCTAGGAAGCTGAAACTTTCAGCATAGCTTTATTATATTGAAAACATGATTCAATTAAAAAAAAACTTAAATTTGAACATTTTTCATATTTCAAAATCGAGTCTATTTGAAATTAAAGTTCGTGTTAAAAAACTCGTTTTTTCCCTTACTTGTTTTATAAATGATACTAGCAGTGCCCATCGCGGCTTCGCTCGTTTGAAATTAGAGAATTTGAATTGTGCATCCATAGTAGAGTACTACACCGGCCAATTTTTACGGCCCGGCCCGCCGACAACTTGGCCCGGCCCGTTTCATAAGCCAAAATTGTAGGCCCAACCCAGCTCGTCTAATTTGGGCCCGGCCCTGTCCGTCTAATTTGGGCCCGGTCTAATTTTACAGGCCTACATTTTCTTTATACTTGGCGAAAAAATCTCGACACGTCCCACCTTGACTTCAGGTTTGGCCCGACACGTCTGAAGACCCTAAAAACACAATCTGGCCCTGCCCGTGTAGTACTCTAATACATAGAGCCCTACACGGATTTTTTGGTGACGGAAACGATGTTGGTGACGAAAGCGATGTTGGTGACGAAAATGATGTTGGTAACAAAAACGATGTTGGCGGCAGAAAAGATTTTGAAACTTCTTCAAACATAAAATATACATTCATTATTAATATAGAACTTTTAGGACACCCTGTATATATAAAAATCTCGTGACGGTGTCCAAACTTCTCCGAAACGGACATCACCATCATCATTATCATCATCATCATCACCACCACCATCATCATCATCACCACCATCATCATCATCATCAACCACACAGGTCATCTCCTTCTATCTGCCTCTCCTCATCATGACAGTCATGTACGCCCTCACGGTTCGAGCCCTCCAGCTTCAGCTGAAGGAGCGGCGGCGAATTGCGGTCACGGCTACAAACAGCAGTAGCGGCTGCAACTACAACAACGAGTCGAAAAAGCCGAGCTACTCGTCGGCGCTATACCTCTCGCCGTCTCTTCGGAGAGTCGTCTTTCCTGACAAGCGCAAAGGCAGTGCCCCAGCTCTACCCTTGATGTTGATGAGGGACCAGCATAGGAAACTGTCAGCACTTCAGTCGGTTGGTTTTTCTTTCATCAAGTAAAGTATTGCATTTGAAACGTCAAGGTTATGCTTTTGCGCTGCTTGCTTTTGAGCTTAAATTCTAAACAAGCATGCAGCTATCTCGTATAAAAATTAGGTATAGCTTATACTATATTAGTTATAGTAAAAGTGACAGGTAAAAATTAATTAATTAATTAATTAATTTTTTTCCTCAGAGCGCAAGTCCCTATACGTCCCTTTACAACAAACGAAGTCTCCAGATCAGCAACGGCGACACGAGTCCACATACTTCCAGCGTTTTTCTGGCGCCGTCCGTCGCCGTGACTGCTTGCGGCGACCAGACCTTTGAGCATCCTTCGAGTGTCGAACTGACGCGCAGCTACAGCAGCAGACGCTGGCGCCAAAATTCTCTGTGGAAAGCCAACAGTGATTCGCTGGAAAGGCCGACTGTTCTACTCCAGTCAACACCGAAGAACCGCCAGTGTTTGAGCGTTCCGCAGCACCATCACCATCAGATCCAGCATCGGCCCAGCTGCTCCTACTACGAGCAGATTCTGCGACGAACGCTCTCGTCGCGCATGCTGGCGGCTTCTTCGGCCGCTGAAAACACGCCAAAAGTAATCGAACGCCAACCGTCATTCGGACGCTACCTTCTGGTCACATCGCCGATGTCCGGCAGAGCCGGGCAGGAATGGACGACCTCGGCTACGTGCTGCTGCCGGTCCGAAGCCGAGCAGCTCTACCACGCGGAAAACATCAATCCCAATCACCACCGCACCTTGTCGATTCTACTGCCTACAGATGACCGCGAGTCGAGTACTCTCAGCGGCCTCACAACCTATACAGTTGCCGCTGCCGACAGTCCGGCCCGGTCATCGCTGCAGGCGTCTTACTTCGACGGCAAGAACCGTCGTTTCAGATTCGACCGTCGAAGTTTCACGTCGTCGTTCAGACGCCACAGTAGCGTCGCATCGTCGACAAACAGCAGCGTCAGGAGGGTACACGGGGGCTTGGACAAAGGCAGGAGGGCTGTGCAGGTGGCTCATCTTTTAAAAAAATTTCGTTGTTGATTGTCTGCACAATTATTTTAAGATCTTCTAAAGCATAATTTTGATTAAAATAACAAAACTTAGTATTTGATATTTCAAACAACTTATCGAGGTTACTGCCACATGTGATCTGCTTAAAGCTGATTTTAAAAAAGCTACCTGTTTTTTAAATCATTTACATTAACCTGTCTTGCTTGCATGGGGACAAATTTTGGTAGTGAGAATTGAACCCAATCAAGCTGAAACATGGAATATAGATAGATACGCTATTTACGACAATAAATTCTAATAAATTTTCAAAAACTTTTGAAATTAAAAATTTTAGTTTTAATTCTTTAAAACGTTTCATCTATGCTTATCTAAGTCCAATAAAATAACAACAACATAGAAAATAATGAATTATAATGATTCATTTTTAAACGCAAAATTATTTTATTTGCTAAATAAAATATACTTTTATAAACTAACAGGTTTTGGGGATCTTGTTTGCCGTCTTCGTCGCTTGCTATCTACCATTTTTTGCCGTCTACGTCATTAGGGGTACGTGTTCCCTGTGCCGTCCCTACATCTCCACGAACATCCTCACCATTCTAGAGTGGGTGGCCTACAGTGCCGCTCTCTTCAATCCGATCATCTACCACATTTTCAACCCGGACTTCAGACGAGCGTTCCACCAGCTTTTGAGGTGTCGCTGCTGCAACTGCTCCTGCCCTCGCTGCTGCGGCAGCTGCTTCGGCTCGAAGGCGCCGCCGGGTCAGCCGGGTCAGTCCATACCGCTCAAGAGCCTCAACCTGAGGCAGACGAATTACGGAACGGCCGGTAAACATCGCGACGACGACTTCGGAATTGTCTCTGGCGGCAGGGCTAGTTGTAGTTGCTGCGGCCGGCGATGTCGGAAGAACGCTCGGAGAATCGAACTGCCGACTTGCAGAGTTGAAACCGTTTGATGACTTTATCATTCTTATAATTATTATAGCTATCATCATCAACATCATATTATTATTATTATTATTATTATTTATTAATTTTATTACAATTATTATTGTTACTTTTTATTACTCCACATTTATACTCGGCAAAACGATGAACTCTGGTTTTATATATATATATATATATATATATATATATATATATATATATATATATATATATCACTCAAAAGTCTTCTTTATTGATATTTCTGCGTATAATTTGCGGTCATTTTATTTATTTATTTATTTACTATGTAGGCATATATTTATATTTTTAAAGCAGTTCTGTGTCTTTCTTTCTGCTCTGGGTTCTGTCGAGTTCAGTGTGTCCTCCAGGCGTCACAGTCAAGCCCCCCCCCCCGTCGTAACTTCATGGTATTATGTATATGACATCATGTATCCTGTTCAGTCATCAATATGTCTATTTGTATATTTTTTGAGTCTCCTTTGCTGCAAAGATAACGTATTAATTCCGCTGTTTTCATCAACTTTCTTGCAAATATTTCTCATTAAATAAAATATAAATAAATTGTTCGCTTATTTAATTATTTTTTCAAACAGCTGATGTGTCGAAAACCCGTGTGCGAAATTATGAAATTAATTTGATCAAACAATTCTCAGCCATAAAATTTTGAGCTAAACCTTGTTTGGTAGGTGTCAGGGGATAGTTACTTTTTTGTTAGCTCAACTTTGTAAATTTTTACGGGTGTGATGAACCTAGTGATGATGGGCTGAATTCGTGGAGAGTTAAATCTTAAGTTTATTAAATACGAAAATCGCCGACATCGAAATAATAAATTTTAAAAAAATTAACAGTTTAATAATATTACTAGTATTTAAAAAAATAAATGAAAATTATGGTTCAAGTTTAATTTTCTTGTTAATGTCGAACAATGGTTCTTCTTGATTTGGCGCGCAGTTTTCTTTCTCTCTGACGGAATCTTGTGGCAACTGAAAGTTAGCAATTAGAGGCGACGATGATGAAGTGACTGCTCCACTATTAAACTGGCACTTGTTTTGGTCCTGGTGGCTCATAACTTGATATTGTTGGCTATCGGCTTGATTTGACGGTGACGGAGCCGGATTTTGAATTAGCTGGCTAATAACTGTTGAGGAATGTGCTTGTGTAGTTTTAGCATCTCCTACTGAGGCCGAAAAATGCGCTTTAGCCACGTGAGTGTGAAGGGTCTCTTGTCTGGTGAAGTACTTGTCGCAGATCGTGCACCGGAATTCTTTCTTGCCTCTATGCTGCCACATGTGGCGCCCCAAGTTGCCCTTCTGAGTAAAGGTCACACCGCAGTAGGGGCAAGGCACTCTGGCGTGGCTCGACACGCAGTGCTTTTCGAACTGAACGAAACCGGTAACGTCGACACTGCAAACGTGGCACGTGAATTGTTTTACCTTTTGCTGTTCTTCGTCCAGTTGGGGAAGTTCGTCCTTGTCTTCTCTGCGAGCGAAAGTGATTTGTTTCTTAGTGCTTGGCTCCCATTCATCATCGTCTTGGTACTTCTGCGAGTGTTTTCTTTTTGGTCTCTCCAGTAGCGAGAAATTTGTCCTGGAAGACTCCACAAAAGTACTGTTCAAGTTTTTAGTGGCAGAAGATTCTTCGCTTGCTTCTCTCTTCACCGTTGATTCTGTTGGAAGACTCAAGTTAAATTCGTTTCCATTGAAGCGTTTTTTATCCGCAGTGGTTGCTGTCGCTGAGAAAGTTGTAGAAATTTTGGGAGATGAAGTTAGCGGAAATCCATTAGGTGTAACGGCCTTTGGGCACTTCGGTAGATGTCTCTTGAGACTATCCTGTCTCGAGAAGTTGTGGTGACAGCCAACGCAGTAGTAGGGCCTGGTGCATTTATGCACGCTGATCAAGTGCTCAATTTGAGTCTTTTTCTGCTGGAATGCTACAAAACAAAGGTGGCAAAGGTACAATGCGTGCTCTTTCTGGGAATGAGTATCGAGAGCCGCAAAATCGAGAAACTCTTGCTCGCAAGATGAGCAATTCAAGAGATTCACTGGCTGAAGAGAATCTTCTGAATGTCTGCCTTCGTCCGATTCGGCAGGTGAAAGTTTATCGTTTCTGACAGTTTCGGCTCTGTCGTTCGTTGCAACAGAGGTTTTTCGTCTAGCTCTGCGGTTTTCATGGACGGTAGAACTGTGGCTTGAGAAATCTTCATGGCAGCTGAATCCCGTTTTGCATAACTTACAAAAAGCCGCAACCGAGCTTGCGTGATCGCAGAAAAAATGTTTTTCAAGTTCATTGAACGATGCGTGTTTCGAGTCGCAAAACCCGCACGTTAATTCCGACTTGACTTTTGTACGGTTTTCTCCATCTGTAGAGCAACTGACGATGTCAGATATAACAGTTGTGACAACTGGAACCAAACTTCCACCGGCTATCTGTCCACCTGCTTCTGTCACATGGATGATTCCGTCTACCTTGGCATCAAAGGACAAATTACCTTGACATACCTTGAAGATAGCTTCTTTGAGCTGGGACATGAACTTTTCTTTCTGATATTCATTGAGAGACATTTTTACGTCTGTAAAATTAAAATTATTCGTTGAATAAAGAATTTCTTATAGATTCGAACTAAATTATCAGAATCAGAACCATTATTATAACTTATAACGTATATATTTTTATAATATTCAGTTCAAGGGTTATATGACCACTTAAAACAGGAAACATCGATCAATAATCACTTCAGAACAAAGAAATAAATAACTGAATATATATATATATATATATATATATATATATATATATATATATATATATATATATATATATATATATATATATATATATATATATATATATATATATATATATATATATATATATATATATATATATATATACATGACAAATATATAAATACCACTTACACTTTGTTGTTCCAAGTTTAATTAAATTAAACGCATTATACGCACTCCAGGGCCTAACCAGAACACATGCGGAAATGGAATATGTTAAGCCAAGATACTTTAGACGTTTGAGTTTGCTAAACATAGATATGACATGCAGCCATAACTATTTAAATTTGATTTAAACTTGAGTGTGACACCTTTGGCATCAGCAATAACATTTTTATTTAGCGCCTTTGATTTTAAAAAAATATTTTATAAGTTTATTTGATTGATTTAAAGACACACATAACATAAAAAATGAACATTTTAAAAGGCCCACTCGTACGTACCTTAGCAATCATATAAAATTTTTCTCCCAGGGGGGAAATTTCAATTTTGTTCCCTTTGTTTTTTGAGAAATCATTTGCTTCCTCAACCCTCCCCCCCTCTGTGAGCGCCCCTGGGTAGTGGAGAGTCTGGAGAGGCACTGGTCTTGAAAATTTGTGGTACCCATGTTTCGGCCATGTGGCCAAATAATAAACACACCAATTGGCACATGTAAATAATTTAAAGTGTTTTTGTATGATAGCTTTCAAAAGATTAGGTGACAAATTGGCTTGCATAAATCATATTTGTGAGTTTGCCTTTTATATCAAAATTTTAGATTTTATTGATTTGAATGAATGATAAAATGTTTTGTACAAAATAGAAGAAGTATTACAAAATTTGCTTAAAGTAAACTTAAAAACTAAAAACATTCACTCCAAAATAAATTTCATCTAAAGTTTTAAAGTCATACTTACGGAATTATTTCCTTTTGTAAGAAAACTTTTGATAAATTAAATAAGTAAATGTTTAAAATAATAAAATTTTGTGCCACGGCTTGGAAACTTATGTTAATTTATGTTAATGTACGATAGAGTTCGCATAGCTCCATGTCATCGTCATCAGTCACTTCTGCTAGCCTCTCTATATCTCTCTCTCTTTCTATGCGGACAGCCTATTTATTCTCTCGGTCTCTAGCCTCTTATAAACTTTCTTAGTATCTATGTTTCCTTCGCTATGCGGACAGCCTATTGCTAGCATCCTAACTTCTTTGCCCTTTCACCTCCTCCATATGAGCAGCCTAGCCTCGTAACTTCTCCATGCGAACAGTCTAATCTGTTGGTCTTTTAATTTTTTCTTGGTTTTTTTCAATAGTTCCTTATTTTCTCGTAATGATATTCTCGAATAATTCTTGCTCCCTTTTTCATTCTCTCTCGACTCGCTAGATGAGATCGGCCGCACCGATTTTGTCTTTTAAGGTAAAGGGGGCACCATGGCCCAATTCCCCCCATGCTCCCTCATCTGTGAAACACATAAAGAAAGACGAAACTTATTTACAAGCTTTTAATTGTGTAGAAACCTCCGAGTTAGTAATAAAAGCAACAAATCTTTAATCAATCAACCAAATTAAGAACAAACACGGTCGCAAAACAAGAGTGAGAAATACAAGAAGTAAAAGAGGGACAGACAGACAGACAGGCAGACACAAATAAAGAAAAGGAGAAACAAGTACGAGAAGTAAAATACCTACCCGGATAAGATGGATGGACGTGGAAAATAAACGTCATAAAGAACGGAGGAAGAAGGCGACACATAAATAACGAAATACACGACATTCAAATATCATTCGGAACGTCACTTCCACGAAGGAAACTATCGAGACGATGACGCAACGTCACAAACGTTAGAAGCGCTCAATGTTGTAATTCGTATAAAAAATATTATTAATAATTAATATTATTCATTATTAAAAATATAAACAAAATGACAGCGACATACAGCATGGTGTAGTAGCAGCTAAACTCCTTGAACACCAAAAGAACCATCATGAAAAAGAACTTATCATCATCATTGGAGCAACAAGATCATCATCATCATCATCATGTCTTAAGCAGAAAACGAAGAATCTGGAAAAATAGGGAAAACAGGATGAAAAAGAAATGTAAATAGAAAGAGAAAGAATAGAAAGTAGAAAAAGATAGCATTTAGAAATTGTCTACGAACAAGAAGAACATTCCCAGCATATGCCAAACAAATAAGTCAAAGAACTAACTTACTAGAGCCATGTTATCGTGAAATTTAGAAAGGTTTTAAATATTACATCATGTCATCTGTACAGAGCAAACTCATACGTACACAAGCACTTAAATATTTGTATGTTTACACGCAACAATCGAGTTACAAAAACGCGTGTTTCTGCAATGTCGACCGGAACCAGATTTCCACGTATCGTTATAAAAATTATCATTTTGTTTCAATCGTAATAAAAACTACTACATGCATAAGAACGTGAAACAGCAGACACGCACAAACACACACACACACGAGGCACACGCGGATGGAATGTGGAAAGTCTTGGTTCGAGAGAAAATCGAGAGCACGACGTGAAGGTTAGAATTTTTCCGTAACGAAATATTAAAAAAAAAGATTACCAAAGATCAATAAGGTGCTACCAAAATATACAAAACTTGCACGTAAACTTAAAATATGTTTACATCTACGCGCGTGTCACACTCGCAAACCGATGACACATACATACACACACATAACGTTACTGTGCAAAAAAAACTACTGAAGGGTCCATCCAACTATCTGTGGACATCATCACCAAAATCATCCCGTTTGCATTGTTATGCACAAATTAGTCAACTGAATGAATATTATATATATATATATATCAAAAAATTAACATTAAAATGTCAAGAGAGCAAGAAATATACAAGAATGGATCCGTTTAATATACAATAAAATCTATTAAAATTTTCAATAATCACAAAAATCTAAAATAACAAAAATCATGGAACGCCAACACAATCAACAGCAGACAAATATCGAGAAATATAACAACAGCACTTGAATGTGAGCAGTTCAGTTCATTAAAGATTATTTACATTAAAACACAACAGACGACGTCATCTTTGCAAAGTTTAATCGCCCGACTGCCATTGGTCGGATATCGATCGACCAGAGCGAATGAAAGAGAGTCCTAAAAGAAACTACGCCCTGGAAAAACAAAAGAAACGTCGCCGCGACAACGCGAGAAGAAAGAGGATGGAATGATGCAAACTGGTGAGTTCAAGAGAAATTAGATTTACTTTTAGTTTATCTTCGCTGGCAACCAGACGTGAAGAAATATCTGCGTCGTTCGGATGATTTCAAGGAAAGGAGAACGAACGACGATGAAAATGAACGCGATACGAAAAAAAGAGGAGAAACGCATGCAGAACAATGACAGCAAGAAAGAAAATAAAGAGACAGACAGACACAGACACGAAGAACAAGTAACAAGAGCTGAATACGCCTAACAATCTACTCCAGCATCGAGCTTAAATTCTGATGAGAAATTTCAAATCGTAGTAATTCGCTCGACAACATATTAAAAACACATATTTTTGCTTCATTTACGCACCGTAATAAGATTCGCCGTGTCAACCGAAAAGTAAAATCCGTAACAGGAGAATGATCTCAGCACTCTCCTGTTTCTCACTCTCTCTCTCTCTAAAATATCCACTGCCGTCACGGTCGCTTCAACGCAAAAATTCAAAATTTCAAGTGAATCACGGGAAACAACATCAACAACAACAACACATATTCTAACTCTAATTAAAATATTTAAGGTCCTGAATCATATATATATATATATATAATCCCTGAAAAATTATAAAAATGTCGTGGGTTTGAGAGAAAATAAAAGTAAATTTCTTCGAGGGGCGATATAATTGAGGTCACGTTGCTAAATAATAACTAATACATTTTATATTTATAATATATATATATATATATATTTATATAGTTTAAAACACTCAGCAACAAATATACAGACGCATGCAATCAAACTTGAAAACCAATCAAATTGCCAATAACATCAAGATTATGCCTAGAAGTAATATTACACCCCCGTAAGCTTCTCTCCCGGGTTCGCGACCCATCCTCGACATCCGACAACGGATGAATCAGCAGACAGAGCCGATCAATCCGGAAAGTACTCGCAGATGGAGACGAGTTAGGAATAACCGACAACAAAAAAAACAAAACAATACAACTGAAAGAGTACCGTAGAAAAAAAACTACGACATGGAACCGTTTAGCGGAAATGGTTAAGCGTCAATTTTGAAAGTTAAGTGAATTTAAAACACATAAAAAAATAAAGTAAGGCACCAACGTGTTGTTCGTAATAAAGAACAACTTGCTGCGGTTAAAAGACGACGATTTAGCTCATCAAATGCAGAATAAGGCACGTTAATTAATTCAATTCGGTTGTGTAAATTTAAAAACAGACCTCAAAATACGCGAATCAGCGAGCGGAATCACTTCGGAACGCAAAACTGGAAAGGGAACGAAGCCGTAACTAATGAAGACATCGCAATGCAGATATCGAGTAAAACCTACGCAAATCAAGTCCGATCGGCCGGAATAAAGAAAAAAAAGTAACAGTACAGATTGTATTTCTTACAATTATCATCAGAATGCCAAGTGTAATTCAAGGATTGACAGATTTCTATTAACAATAAAAGCGTAATAAACCACACACAAAAAATTCATCTAAGAAAGACACAAAATTATTCAAAATTACAAAATGAAAATTAACTTTTGGGCAATAGAGCTTTACAGATCATTACATTTTATTACACATCATGGGTCAAATTGGTCAATGGATTGCTATTTGCAACTTGAAGCAGAGAGATGCTAATTGAACAACAAAGAAGGAATGAAAGAAAAAAACAAACAAAATTATTAAAGAAAAAAAAAGTAAGGCAACGAAGGAGCAATATCGATACCGTTCGGGGACGTGAAAGACGTAAAAGAAATCAACGGAGATAGTCGTTCGTTACTTCCGGTAATCAATTACAACAAAGTTAATGAATATATATATATTAATTAACGAATTAGTCGAACAACGTACACGAGATATGTAGAGAACATCGAGCGACGACACACACGCCCGGTTTTGGTACACGCGAAATCGCAAAATTGGTCCCGTCCGTGATGGAAAAGCGACATGACATGGAATAATAACGAAACAAAACATGCAAACAAAATACAATCGAGCCAGTTACAATTAATTAGAATCGATTAATTAACGAATATATATATATATATATATATAAAGGCAAGATGCAACTGTGATGCCTGACAGTTAAAAATAAAACTTGTCAAATTAAAGTCTTTAATTGAGCAAATTGATGGAAGAAGCCTCAATTGGGAGAATGAAGAGAGAAAGAAAGTGTGGTTCCTGTGAAATGAGTCCAGAGAGACTTGATAAACTTGAGTCGGAACAGCAACCTGAGATCATTCTCTTCTATCGATGGAGACAACCAATCAATCGGAGCAGAAGGAAGGACATCATCATCATCATCATCTTCTTCTAAGGATCTCTTTAAGGCACGTCTTTTAGCAGGGTGAATGTTCAAAATGCAAACGAAATAATAACGACACATAAATAAGGAATATGGAGTAACAAACTAAGGCAACGTCGGTCGCGGCTTCATCGTCGGGCGGAGAAAGGCGACGTTACTCTTCCGGCAAGTTCTCCGTGGAAGGCGAGTCGTCTTCTTCCGGAAAGGTGTCGTTCATAGACGATGCGCCGCTAGCTGCGACCGCGAGGAACAGCTGCTGTTGCAGCTGCTCAACCTGCAGCGACTGCTGGTGGACTCTCAGTGGTTGCTGCTGCTGCAGTTGCATGCCATGAGCCTGGCTCATGTGAGACTTGAGAGTCTCACGCCTGGTGTAGGAGCTGGGGCACTCTGAGCACTGGAAAGGACGTTCCCCGGTGTGCTGCCTTTTATGGCGCTCCATGTTGCCTTTCTGGGAAAAAGTTTTGCCGCAGTGGAGGCACGGCGTGCGACGATGGATAACTTTGCAGTGGTCGATGTAGACGGAACCTCCCATAACTACAAGGCTGCACCTGTCGCAGGTGTACTTCTTGTTCAAGGCAGTGTAGGGAGATGCAGTACTCTCCTTTATCGACATGGACAGAGCCAGCGGCAATCCATCTCCTCCCTGATCTTCCTCGTCTTCAGAGTTTTGGTTGGATCTACCTTGAGGTGTGCCAGAATCCAAATAATCATTCTCAACGTAAAACGATCCCTTGGAGTCGACGTTCTCCAGATTGGTCGACCTGTTTTTCGACGAATGGCTGAGGTCCAGTCCGCACTCCGACCCGTCCACTTCCATCTTGACGGCATCGTTTTCAGACTTGCAAGCCATGAGAGGAGAGTTCCTCGAAGACGAAGGAGAAAACGAAGAAGAGTTGAGTCCGCCTTTGCACTTGTGCTTCTTGAGGGTGTCGCGCCGGGTGAAGCTGGCCCCGCAGACGTCGCAGGAGAACGGCTTGCTGCCGGCGTGCTTGATGTAGACGTGCCTGTCCCGGTTGACCTTCTGAGGGAAGGTCAACAAGCAGGTGCTGCAGACGTAGAGACGATGGTCCGCATAGCAGTGCTGCTCGAGGGCCGAAAACGAGCCAAACAGCTCCCTGCACTGAGGACAGCAGTAGTGCGTCAACTCCCTCGGACTGTTCGAGTTGTCCAGGAGCTCCTTGATTGCTAAACTTCCAGGTTCGTTGTGATTGCGCTGGTTGAGGTCGTTGTTGTTATTTTCACAAAGAGCATCCTTACTCATATCTATCCTTAAGGCTGTCATATCAGAGCCATCATCACTTTCTTCCAGACTGTTCCACTCTTGTACGACACCGGGCTCTGCAGCAGCAGAGCTCTCGAGGTTTTCTTCGGCCACGCCCTTCCTCGGCTTGGACTGCTTCCGTCGGCTCGTTGGAGCGGAAGAACGGCCGGAATTGGAATCGCCGCCGCCAGAAACAACGAAATCCGACGCCTCCGGACTGCAGTTCTGCGGATGAACTCTCAACCTGTGAGAAGAGCAGTCTGCCTCGGACTCGAAACCAATGTTACAGCTGCTGCAGAAATGGGTGATGTTCGAGGCATGGTGGTCCTGAAAGTGCTTCTCCAGTTCCTGATAGGTAGTGCAGTTAGAGAGGCACAGACTACAGATGAAGGGAGCATCAGATTCTTCCCCCACTTGCCCGTGTTGCTGATGATTGTAGGCATTGTTAGAGGTAGTTCTCGTAGTCTGAACACCGGTGCTGAAGTTCCTCGGGTGTGATCGATTGTGATGGTGATGATGGTTGGAGTGTGTTCCTCCAGCCCCTTTGGTATCGTTGGCATACTTCAAGTTGTGAATATTTGCATGGAGTTCTTTGTGAGAGGAAGAGAGGTACGTCTTGAGGCCGCTGCTCTGCGACTCCTTGGAATACGGGGAGGGTTGAGCAGAGGAATAGGAATGGGCAGAAACGCCGTTTAAAACTTCGTGCATCTTCACGACCACCTCGTCCTCAGAACCGCCCGGCATGGTGATGGTGACGCACACCAGGCCATCCACTTCGCATCGGTAGCTGAAGTTTTCCAGACATGTCTGAACGATGGCCCTCTTCAACAATCCCTGGAGTTTTTCTTTTTCTTTCGCCCCGAGCACCATCGCCTCTGAAATTCTGGTCTTCTAAATGCAAAATAATGTCGTTTTTTCGTTTTAATTCGAGGTCATGCAGTCATTGAGCTAAATTTTTTCTTTAATTTAATTTTTTTCTTTCTCTTCTAGACTTGTTTCTTGAGTTCTTGGTCAATAACTTTGGATATATTTACAGTCTGAATATATACAGCCTGAAAAGAAATACATTTTAGGTCAATTTGAGTTAATAATACAAAATTGAAGAAAAAACTCTTAATAATTTAAATGTTAAAAGTATTATATGTATAGCTGCTTTTTATAACAATTCACTGAGTGCATAAAAAATTATTTTACGAGTTCCGATACTAAAATCATCTTTTTTCTATCGGGAAAACTTCTAACTTCTAACATTTCAATGTCTACTACTACATGCAATCCTATCACCTATTGCAGATATTAAAATTAAAAGAAAACATATTAATGGCAAATCACTTTTAAACAAAAAAAGACACATAACGATCTGACGCCCATCAATCCGTTTGAAAATGTAAACAAACTAACTTACTAACTGATACCGCCGAGCGTAACTAACTCCACTCTAAGAATAATTAGAAGGCGACCAAATAAAAACGCAAGATGAAAATAATCGCTAAGTAACACATACCAGAACAGAAAGACATCGATGCGTGCGCTCAAAGTAAACATCTAATGTAGAAAGAATCGCGTCGAATGCTAGATAGAGCCGTGCGACAGATTGAGGAATAGCACAACTATGACTAACTAACTAAGAGAAGAACCAAACCAAGTGGGCGACCGAATATGTTTTCCAACAGACAACTTAAGAAACGATCGCAGTAACATAAACTTTGATCCGAGTGACGAGCCGAGCTAGAAACTTTGTATTCCGTCCGTTCTACGCCCTACGAAGCGAACCAGGATATGTCATGGCAGCCTAAACTACTAGAGGCTTTCCAAGCGCTCCACGTCACTTAAATATAAGCTTTTAATGTCGCGCCTTCGTTGGAAGCGAACGAAGAATTTCAACTCGAAAAACTTACTGATCAGAGGAGTAATTTAAAAATTAAATATCGCTTACGATGCTGGCCATTTTAGCCACTTAAAACGCAGCGTATTTCTTTTAAAGCGAAGCCTATCCGCCTAACCTCGCTTGGATACTTCGCAAGCCAACGCACGGAAAAGTCGTCGCGAGCAAAAGCATAGGTACGGAAAACCGGATGTCAAGTAATCTTTGAAAAAAAAATTATTTTTTTTAAATAAATTAATGAGAAAACGAAATAATAAATTTTCTTATAGCCACTTACTTTACACTTCATCAAAGGTGTTACCTACGGTTTAAACGGGAACGGGACGAAGTATAGAAGTATGGAAGTACGTTTTAGGTTCAAAATAAAAGTTTATATTGGTTTAATTTGTGATATAAATAAAAATCTTTTTAATTTTTTTGTTGTGTACCCAATTTTACACCTTCCTGGCTGAGTGTCTCAAGAATTCCGTTGTCAACACAAGCTAGCGAAAGAAGGCTCAATTACATCTATTTATAGAACGCATAATTATTAATTAAGTTTAATATATGAAACATCCGAAAGTTTTGTTTTTGAAGAGGGCGCACATAAATATTTCAAATACGCCATAGATAATAGAGACATATTACTTTTTCTAATCTACATAAATAATTATTTATTACATAAATTACATCACCTATATATACACACATTACTTTGATGGGGCTGCGAAGAAGTTCGTTCCTACTTAGGCCTAATATAGCGTAGCTGCAACTAAAAACACGATTGTACGGATTGCAGCCGGCAGCGAATATACAAGCAGCCTCGGAAACTTCCACTTGCATATTAATTAGTGTGCTATATATAGAACAGCACTGGCTATGTTAATTCTGCACTAGTCGTCAATGGAAATGCCAATCACGTGCTTAGTGTATTTTTGAAATGTTTACACTGCGCTCAACTGCTCTGCACTAAATTTTTTCTCCGAAACACTTGTCATTAAAGTTAAAGTTCACTAAAACTTGGGTTTTCAAATTTTGCAGACGACTCAAAACTATGTTCGAGGGTCCCCAACAAAGAAGCCAAAGTATGGCTAAGAAATGAGTTATCTTGAACTTCTACTCTATCTAATGGTTTACTGTTACTGTTTAAAGTTTAAGTCACTAAGCTGACAGCCAAGCTACTGAAAAATCTCTGCTTAAGGGTCACTTTCAACTTTATTTTGTAGTGGTTGTCACACTGAACCACTTTAAACCATGTTATGTTAAATTTCATTCTGTAGCTACTCTATCTAAACCACTTGAAATCTTGTTATGCTATATTCTTGTTTTAAGCTAAACACATCTATAACCTGTTTAACACAGTAATAGTTATTTAAAGTTTTACTTTGAAATGAATCGATTTAGAAATGTTCCTAATTTCAAAGAAATTCTGAAGACATAGACAATGAAGCACTGCTTTATATTTCCTTGTCATAATTTTCAAAATGAAGATAGAAACAATATAACATTTATAAAACAACTTATACCACTCTCCTAAATACTTGATATGTAAACATGACAAATATGAGAAACTTTTAAATGACTATAAAATGTGGAAGCGTTCACGACTTAAATTAGGTGAAGCTTTCACTCAGTCTATATATAGCACACTAATTAATATGCAAGTGGAAGTTTCCGAGGCGGCTTGTATATTCGCCAGCCGGCAACCGTTATGATCAATGGTTATGCTAATGAAACAAAAATTAGTTAAATTACAATTGATTCATGTCACATTTGAACCAGTTCACGTATTGAACCATCGTAAGAAACGCTTCGGAATATAATAAATTATTATAATTTATATTAAATTACGCAGATCATTGTGAAATAGCGATAGGTTTCGTAAGGATAATATTTTAGTTTTTTTTTAGACAAAAATTTTTTTGTTTAGTTTATTTAATTAAACAAACGTATCCTGACAAATGATAAACACAATATTTATAACTAGCGAGCAAGAAGCGAATACGAGAACAATGAAAAAAGGAAAGAGCTGGAAATTTGTGTTTGGGAACGGAGGGAACCCACCCACCCCCGCTGTCACGAGTCATTCATAGTTTAAATACGTCTCCATAGTTGTTTAAATTCAACTCCGCCTCGCTAATTGCGAGCCAGTCCCAAGCCTGGAGAAAGGAGGAGGGGAAAGTAAAAAGGATCAAATTCTGATCCACGACAGGAAGTACTTAAGTGCTTCCTACATACAGCCATTAGAGTCTTAAACACCTGGTGTAAAGGACTATAAACTATTATATAAAAAAAGTCGTTGAAATTTGTAAGAGAGCTGATAGCCAACTCCACGTCGTCAACATTTTAAGCTAACTTCGTACAGAGGTGGCATGGGTCCATTTTTGGCAACCCAGTAGCCCAAACAAATCGCAAACCACAGAATGTAACTATTGACCGAAATACCATTCTTAGTTTATGTTTGATTTGTATAGGTTGGTGGACTGGCCTGGTAACAGTTAGTTGTCTAAGCTGCTGTCTCCCTGCTCTCCATGTAGCTTGAAGTTAAAACTTTAAATTCCACAGATGAAGAAGCTGGAGATATTGGAATGACTCTGACTGGCATAAATGGATGAGTATAACATTAACGGAATCGGAATCAGATGATTCGCCGATGGGTATTAATAAGCTTCACTGTATTTAATCATTATGGAGGATAATGTACAGATTTGCTTGTTGGTATGTATCACAACAAGCATTCTCAATTTTGAGATTCACCCAAATGTAGTGTTGAAAAAAAGCACAGGAGGAAATCGTAAAAAGTACTGAAAAGGTTTATGAAAAAAAATTGGTGCGGCTTCTGTATAGGTTTTCTAGTTCTAGTCAGTAGCAACAACCCGAATAAAACCAGAATTAAAATTTTATTAAAAAAAATTGAAATTTTTTTTTTAACTCAGCAAAACCAACGCATGTTTCAAAAAAATTGAACTCAGCCCATATCCACCTCTGACTTCGTATTACCAAAATTTTGATTAATAAAGCCTCCAAAAAGACTTGAATTGAAATTGAAATTAATTTAGAGGACTTAAATAAGAAAAGCGTCAATGTCATTGTTCGTTAAGCTTTGCTAGGCGTCACAGCTATGACTTATGACTATCTCAGTCATCATGACTCTGGCTATTTTCGCGATCATAATCAGGAGGCATCTACTTCGTAACTATTACTAGGGCATAACTTTCCACAAGGAGGCATGCTTTATTCCTTTCTTTTCTTCCAGCGTGCAGTTTCCCAGACTTGCAATCGTTTTCGGGGTTCAATGTTCCCACACTTTCCATTAAATTCACGTATTCTCTTTATGAATCTTAGCACCTAACGAGCTTTCGATTAATTAGATTTCACACCATTCCACTATCTTGGCTCCCTATATGGCTATGTGTGTGTGTGTGTGTGTGTGTGTGTGTGTGTGTGTGTGTGTGTGTGTGTGTGTGTGTGTGTGTGTGTGTGTGTGTGTGTGTGTGTGTGTGTGTGTGTGTGTGTGTGTGTGTGTGTGTGTGTGTGTGTGTGTGTGTGTGTGTGTCTCAGTCACGTTCTTTATTGATTTATTTTTTTAAAATTTCCTTATAAGATTTATATCATTCGATCGGTCTAAATATCAGTAAACATTTTCTGTATTTTCATGTTATTCCATTAAGTTTCTTCCGACTGAAATGTATACTGCAAGTACTATATTCTATTCAGCAGTACATTGCTTGCCGGTCCCTGAGAATCGTCGCTTGCACATCTAATGTGGAATTTGGTCAAACTTTCTTTGTCTAAAAATCCTGAAAAAGAGCTCCTGGCAATTAAGATCGGCCGATTTTCTTTTTGCTACTAGACTTGCTGCACATTTGCACATTTGTTTTGCTGGTTAATGTTTCCAGATAGCTAGTAATAGACTAATAGGCTAACAGGCTAATAAGCTAGTAATAGACTAATAGAATAGACTAATAGGCTAACAGGCTAATAAGCTAGTAATAGACTAATAGGCTAACAGGCTAATAAGCTAGTAATAGACTAATAGGCTAACAGGCTAATAAGCTAGTAATAGACTAATAGGCTAACAGGCTAATAAGCTAGTAATAGACTAATAGGCTAATAAACTAAACGCCGAGTGAGAGTCGTGACACTAGGGGGTTGGGGTTCGATAGAAACAAGGGCGGGTGGTGATAAAGTAGCGGGGGGGGGGAGGAAGGTGAGGATGGTTGGGGCAGTGAATAGAAGAGAAACTTTAAGGCTGAAAAACTCGCGGGGCCTAGCTAAGCTGATTAGCTTTCAGGTTTTTTAGCCATGTTTCGAAATTGAAACTTCTTCTTCTTCTTCTTCAGAATCATCATGTCACACCACCTCTATTGACCTTTCCTAACCTAATTATTTTAACATTCAGGTCATGTCACGCTTACTATTCAACGAGCTTACTGTTCGGCTACAGGATGTTGTTTAGTTTACTTCGTGTCAAGAAATTAAAACTCACATGGAAAAATTTAAACAGCTGATTTATTTTTTATTTATTTATTAAAGAAATGCGGAAAAAATAGAACTGTTTTTTTTTTCAGAGAAATTTTGTTTTAATTAAAAATAGTAATGTACTTAAAATTTTTATGAATTTCTAAAAAAAATATGAAAATAATAAAGAATGAATGTATGTGGGTGTGTGCGACAGAGAAAAAAAGAAAGAAAACCATTTAGTACGGAAAAAATCGCAGCATTTTACAATAAAAATTTAGAACTGTACAATTTTCATAAGTAGACTGTCCATTACATCCGTCCGTCCATTCATTTATCCATCCACCCATTCATCCATTCATTTATCCATCCATCTATACATCCATAAATGTCTCGATACATCCATCCATATCTGTCCACATCAGCAACACTACACTACAACAAAAAGATAAGACAAGCAAATGACATTAATATTTCCCGGCTAAATCACATTTCATCTGCCTATCAACGTTAATAAATTTTGATGACGAAAATCAAGAAAACGCCGCCGCCGAACACGCACAAATACAAAAGATCATACTCACCGATACCCAAGATTATACACACAGATATTTATTAATACCAACGCAGACACAGAGAAATACCGACAGGTATGAACTGTAAGGTGATATGTCTTGATCCTACGCAATGGCTCTGGGATTTCATTAATATTCATAACATATTGGTGAATAAACTATAGTAACATTTGTATTATTAATTATTCAAGACGTAATGAAAAGCATTAATGAAATGTAAATATTCATCAATTATAAATCATTCGTCAGAAGGTCAAGGTAACAAAGTTTATTGGTCAGGCACGTGAGCTGTAAAGAAACTTCTGATGAAGTAAACTTTTTCCTTCTTTGTACAAGTTTGTTCATCGCGGGAATTTTGGAAAAAAAGAAACTAAAAGATATAAGTAAATAAAGAGGTAGAAAGAGAGAGTGAAAGAACAAGAGAGAGAGAGAGAGAGAGAGAGAGATACGGTCAGAGAAAGAGAAAGAGAGAGATAGAGAAAGAGAGAGAGAGTGCTATCTAGACAAAATCCACAGAAACGCAAAGCTATGACAACCACGTAGCTAACTCAGCTCAACTAGATAGGAATGATTGACCAACTGGATTTTTTGAGATAAATGAAATGTTCCAATGCCCACCAACATAAATGCTTTAAATTACTTTCTGTCTCTCTCATTCTCTCTATCACACCTTTTGCCTCTCTGTCTGTCTGTCTCTCTCTCTCCCTTTATGTGTCTTTTTCTCTCTCTCTCACTCTTTTCTCTCTCTGTCCCGTTTATCTGGCGAAACGAGACATCAAAGCAAATATAGGCACGAATAAGTACTTAAGCAAATATGACAAAGAAATTAATTTCAGAATATTGCATAAATATATAAACAAATATAATTTACAGCACAATCAATGAATTTATTTATTTACCAAATGTACAAATTATTTTTAATTGAAAATCGAATTGTAGGTTATAACTCGAGAACTCGGTAACTACAACGTTTTGAACGACAAAACTAACGGCACATAAACACACACGTACCAACACATATCAACACACAAGTGTACACATATCAACACACAAGTGTACACATATCAACACACAAGTGTACACATATCAACACACAAGTGTACACATATCAACACACAAGTGTACACATACGAACACACAAGTGTACACATATTAACACACAAGTGTACACATACGAACACACAAGTGTACACATATCAACACACAAGTGTACACATACGAACACACAAGTGTACACATATCAACACACAAGTGTACACATAAGAACACACAAGTGTACACATATCAATACACAAGTGTACGCATATCAATACACAAGTGTACGCATATCAACACACAAGTGTACACATATCACCACCCAAGTGTACACATACGAACACACAAGTGTACACATAAGAACACACAAGTGTACACATATCAACACACAAGTGAACACATATCAACACACACATTCACACATACATACACATACCGAAGTAACCGACAGTTTAGAAAATCAACAAAAAGTGAAGCAGACGAGCTAATAATAATAATAATAATAATAATAATAATAATAATAATAATAATAATAATAATAATAATAATAATAATAATAATAATAATAATAATAATAATAATAATAATAATAATAATAATAATAATAATAATAATAATAATAATAATAATAATAATAATAATAATAATAATAATAATAATAATAATAATAATAATAATAATAATAATAATAATAATAATAATAATAATAATAATAATAATAATAATAATAATAATAATAATAATAATAATAATAATAATAATAATAATAATAATAATAATAATAATAATAATAATAATAATAATAATGCGAATTCACCACGTGAGAAAAACAGAACTGCAGAAAAAAAGAGAGTTTTTTCTTTCTTTTTCATCGAGACAAAAACAAAACAAAACAAAACGACATACTATTTTTTATCTTTTTTTAAACTCTTTTTTTTGAAAACCAAATAAACAAATGCCTTCATAACTGCATAGATGTATGCACACATGCATACATATTTCCATGCGGATATATACAAAAACACACATACATATACGTTCGTGTTTAGCCACAACAAAACAAGACTGCAGTTTAGCGACAGAAATGTTTCTCAACAAATATGCCCGTGTTGCGCAACAAACCGGAATTGTTGCGCGCGTTTTCACGAAACATCCGGTGATGCACGAAATAAAAAATAAAACGGTTTTTGATTTTGAGAGTGTTCTTTCTTTTCTTTTTTTTAAATCTTCTGTGTACATTGATGCCCCCAGGACAGGGGGGTCTTCGGGTCTGGTTTGGTCGGGTCGGGGAGACTCCGTTAAGTTAGGCTGCAAACTTCGGAACATTTAGCGTTTCTACAGATCTGTTATTGTGTTAGAACATATTTTATACAATAAAATAATATAAAAAAACAATTATAATTTTAATTTATCAAAAAATTGAAAAAAAAACACTATTTTATTGTGTTCGCATAACATTTTGACTAAGCTGAGCTAAGGTTTGTAACTATATGAAAATATAGATAAAAAACAACATCAACTGCTACAGGCGTAAGATCGATCAAACGTCAAACAAACATCAAACATCAAACCTTTTAGCCACCTAGTTACAAACCTAAGCTCAGCTTAGTCGAAATGTTATGCGCATACACGGTCCCCCCCCCACAAACTGCATAATAACATAACGACTTCAGCGCGTAATAATATATATATAAATATTCGATGGAAAAATTTGTTAACATGAACTAATAACCGTACATCGCATTTCCAGCCTTGCATGCTGCTTGCATACTCTTCGTAGCTCCAGCACCAATGTTGAAACTCCCGCCTCCATGTCACCTCGAAGTCAGAGTCCAACTTGCAGAACCCTGTGGGTGGGGATAGATGGATGGAATAGAGAAACGATTTGAAATGAGACTGATATGTCGGAAGTGTTTGTTGATTGTGTTTGTTTGAACGATTTTTTTACATTGAAATCTTACAAATAAATAAAAATTAATTGGTTTTATTAATTCGAGAATAAATAATATTTAAACAATAATTAAATTCAAACGTGAAATTTTCATTTTTAGAGGAGTGATACAAAAATCTTGTTAGAATAACAACACGTGATTGCGAGGAAGCACACAAGAAATATATTATTTTTTATTTATTTTTTTTTAATTTAAAACGGGAAAAACCCACTTGTCACTTTCAGTTGGCTGCGAGAGAAGACGAGACCGCTTTTCGAGTCGCGACACTCGTAGGTACCGTTGAAAGAAGAAGAAGCGTTCAGAATGTACAAGTTGTAGTTCTCGCTGCCGATCAGCCTCGTGTTGTCGTAGGAGCCGGTCGGGCCCAGGTCGTCCCCGGCAGTCCCCTGCAGCACGGGGCTGCCCGAGTGGTACCAGACTGGACTCGAACCGTCGTCTGGAGAGCAGGGGGACGAGCAATCGAGGACCATATTCGACCCGGAAATGACCATCTTAACTTGCTGGTCAACTTAATAGGGATTCATTTTGATAATACCCGTTAATGATTTTAACACATAAAACACATAATATATTATTAAAACTGAAATAAATATAATATAAGCGCGCCATCTACCGACCTGTGCAGATAGCGCTGCATGAGCGAAGTGGTGAGTCGGTTTCGGGGCCGTATATGAAGTTGCTGAAAAAAAGATAAGATGAAGATAATTAAAATAGTTCGAAATAGTTCGAATGATGCGCGCACTGATTTTGATTTTCAGAGTTTAAATAAATAAACTGTATTATCTTTTGATCGAAGCTATCAACAACAATAAATCATTACTTCAAGTTTCTTTGGACAGCCGCCGGGTCGTAGGCGACACACTGTGCCTGGCCGACATTCCACGAGCAGTGGGGGTCCGTGACGCAGGTGGTGCATCTCGTGTGACCTCGACACATAACCACGTTCAGTTGCACTATCGTCTTCTCGGTCGAGGCAAAAACGTAAGGTATCTGGAAGATCGAGTTTTCTCAAAAACTTCAGTCGTTTTTTGCACACGTAAAACAAAGATGAAATTCAGACGTTACACACATCACACATGCACATAAAAACACACAAACACACGGACATACAAACACAAACACAAACACACACACACAAACACACAAACGGACATACAAACACAAACACACACATACACACACCCATTAAATACGCCATAAAACTTTTCTACGTTCTTGTTCGTATTTCTGTATACTCACTCTGTTGACAGTCTCCAATTTCAAGTCCCACAACTTGGAAATCCTCTGGGCATTGTCGGAGAGACGAACTTTGACGATTCTTCTCGAGGTCCAGTTGGTCACGTTGACCTTCCAAGCGTACAGTCGGGTCAAGAAGTTGGGTTCGTCGGCTATAAAATGCCACGAAGGTTTTAGCAAGGAGATTTTTTAATACGTAAATTTTTAACTAGTTAACTGTTGTCATTCATATAAACTTAAGCAGTATGATACAGCTAATTAATATTCATTACTTAATATTCATGAACTAATATGCATGAATTAATATTCAAAAATTAATATTCATGAACTAATATTCATGAATTAATATTCATGAACTAATATGCATGAATTATTATTCATGACTTAATATTCATGAACTAATATTCGTGAATTAATATTCATGAGCTAATATTCATGAATTAAAATTAAATAATCACCGTTTAATAATTAAATTACACACAGAGTAATCTTACGACTATAAAGCCAGTAAATCCACTTGGATTCGGTCAACCTCTCGGCCACGAATCTTCGGTACGGAATTCCCGAATGGGTGAATACGGGTTGCGGCGTCGTGGAACTGACAATTTGCAAGACCAGGTTGTAGTTGAGACAGTATCTGAGGGTGCCTAATGGCAAGTCGTTGTAATTGTCCTTCGGACACTTGAAGGAACGAAAAGAAGCGAGAGAGAAAGAAAAAATTGGAATTAATTAAAATATATTACTGACTAACGTTTACGGTTTAGTTAAAAAAAATTGAAAAAAAAAAGTTCAAATTCAATGACAACATGAATGCAACATTTAACTGAATTTTTTTCTTCAAAAAAACCCTTTTCAGTTATAACCCCCTTAAATTTTTTACTTATGAATACAACCACCCCCTTTTCAAGGACCAAAAAAGAAAAAAGAAAAACCAACGTCACAGGGCTTGGGCTGGTCTGGTGCAAATTCCTGAACAACCCAACATGATGGAAGGTCGTTTTTAACACCTTTCACGATCACGATGCAAAACGAAGTTAAGTTGAAATTAATTCTCATTATCATTTGAAGTAAAAAAATAATCAATGTTTATTTGTGGTTTAATAAATAATAATTTATCAACATTTTAGTTATTTATACTAATATAAACTCATTGCAGCATTATATTTGATAAAATCATTGATTCATATTGATGGATACAATCTATTATTTATTTAAACTAAGCGCTTATATTAATAACATAATAAATATAATTAATATATATTAAAATTATTTAAATCTTAAAGGTAATCATTTTTTCAAAACAATTATTTAATTTTTTTTCAATTATTATGATCCCTACCAGAGAGAGGTTCCGTCCTGAAATAGTTGTCTATTGTACTTCTCTGATATGAGCACAACGCAGACGAGGTTTCCCTGGTTCGTTATCGATTTAAT
>OZ022245.1:897565-905065 GCA_963978895.1 Erpobdella octoculata | reverse complement strand
CGTTTGTACAAAATGTCTGACGAGAAATTCATTGCGATGGGACAGGCTCTAGGCTATTCCGGGGAAGATTTAAGGAATTACGTCAAAGAGTTAAAGGATGAAGAAAGAGTTAAGAGATTAGAAGAACGTGAAGAAAAAAAACAAGAACGGGAAGAGCGGGAACGGGAACGTGAACACGAAGAGAAGAAGACTCAAGAAGCTAAAGAAGAGCGGGAACGGGAACGTGAACACGAAGAGAAGAAGACTCAAGAAGCTAAAGAAGAGCGGGAACGGGAACGTGAACACGAAGAGAAGAAGACTCAAGAAGCTAAAGAAGAGCGGGAACGGGAACGTGAAGAGGCAGAGAGACAGAGGCAGCATGAATTGGAATTGAAAAAGCTGGAATTAGAGGCCCTAACGAAAAAAGAGCCAAAGGTAGAGGCAACAAAGATTCCTTATCCAAAGTTTTCTGAAGGTGATGACATCGACGCATTTTTGCTGAGATTTGAGTCATTGGCAAAAGCCAATGGTCACCCTCAGAAGGATTGGGGAATGCTTCTAGGGTCGTTGCTTAGTGCGAAGACTTTGGAAGTGTTTGGCCAACTTAGCGATAGTCAGATGCAGGACTACAGAACGGCAAAGGAGGCACTCCTTCGTCGTTTTGGGAAGTCAGCGGAAGACTATCGCATAATGTTTCGAGAGTCAATGCCTGAAACGGAGGAGACCTGGGAACATTATCTAGTGCGGCTAGATAGCCACCTCAGGCGCTGGGTAGATCTCGCGGGCAAACAAAATCTGTTGTTTTTGTTTCTGAAAGAGCAGTTTTTCGGAAAGTGCCCGGCGGGAATGGTCGAATACTTGTTGGATAAAGAGAGCATAGATGTCAATGAGCTGTGCCTTTGGGTAAACAAGTACAGCCAAGCCCATCCAGAGAAGAGGTTGGCAAAATTGGACAGCAATAGCAGGATGGGTTGGAACCGGGGTCAGTCGGTCAGTGACGCCAAAATGGTTGAACCTCGCTGCTACAACTGTCATCAAACGGGGCACATGGCAAGAGAGTGTCGGCAGAGTAGCCCTAGTAATCCTGTACTTTTTCAAACACGGAAAGAGACGACTACGTCAGCACCATGCAAGGATTCCGGTGTTGTGAATGCATGCGCTGCCATGGTGATGGAAGAAAAAATGGATGAGGTGGAATTGAAGTGTGGATGCATTTTTCCTGTCATTGCGGATGGTTGTTTGCACTCAGGAGAAAAATTTAAATTAACCAGAGGGTTTGTGAACAGAAAACCGGTAAAAGTTTTGAGGGACACTGGCTGTACTTCCATAATAGTAAAGGAATCATTAGTGCACCCGCGTCAGATGACCGGAAGAACAAGACCCTGTGTTTTGATCGACGGCACAGTTCGAGTAGCTCCAACAGCAGTGGTAAAAATCAAAACAGACTGGTTCAGAGGAACTAGAGAGGTGGTCTGCATGAAAAACCTACTTTGCGATCTCGTGCTGGGAAATGTTGAAGGGGTAAGAGGTTTTGATGCAATGGCGGCAGGAAAACGCTTTGGTCGGAAACCACAGAAATCCGCTTCCAACTACGACAGCACTCAGAGGAATGATCAGGTAAAGTTTGGAAAATCGTCGGCTAACTCGGAGCTGTATCAAAGCAAGGAAAGAAACACGTCTGCCATTTCAAAAGTAGGAAATAAAGTTGAGGCAAAAGTTCAAGCTTTGAATCCGCCAAAAGAAAGACCAAGGCTCAATCTTCTGCCTAGAGGCCAACATGGAGGGGTGGGGAAAGTTGGAAAGTTGAATTCGGCAATCTTCGGAGATGCCCGCCCTGTTGACACAGCACGCAGAGAGATAGAGATTGAGAATAAGTTGAAAGGAAACTATTTCAAAGGCAAGGAGAACATCGGTGCTGACTTTCTTAGTCGTAAAGAGAGTGACGATGTAATCAAGAAACACTGACGCGTTTCTTTTTTCGAAGAGGGGGGATATGTAAGATGAAGATAATTCATCTTACGTATTTTTCATAGTATTTGTTTATTTTATTTTATTATGTGTGCATTTTATTAGGATTGGATATTTCGTAACAATAAGTCATATATATATGTATATGTATATGTATATATATATATATATATGTATATATATATATGTTTTTATATATATGTATGTGTGTATGTGTGTGCGTATTTACTAATTTTTTTTATCTAGAAATTATATATATATATATATATATATATATATATATCTTTTTCCTGATTTTGATTGGTAAGAATGTAAATATTATTTTGTGCATGAATTTTGAGAAACTAGACAGTGTGTTATAAAGTTGAGTGTTCGAGAAGAAAAATAAAAGTTTAAAGAGACGTGCTGCAGAGAGAAATTGGAATTTACAAAAGATTTGTTAGAACCGTGCGAAATTCTACAAAGTGAGAGAATTCAGTTTTATTTGAGTCCAGTTAAAAGATTTATTTTTCAAGGGAGAATAATTAAGTTAAAATAAATTCGAGAAATATTGTGATATAAATAACTTCGACTTTAACGTTACGAATCGCTAGAAAGCATATTCCTCTACGTTTACACACCTTATATTGAGGGGGTCGTTAAATAGATACACCTTATATTGAGGGGGTCGTTAAATAGATACACCTTATATTGAGGGGGTCGTTAAATAGATACACCTTATATTAAGGGGCCGTTAAATAGATACATCTTCTATTATAAAGAACAACAACTAGAAACTACAGGTGTAAACAACGAGTAAATGGGAACAGTGGCGGATCCAGAAATTCTCGGTGGTGGGAGAATGGTCGTCAACGTTTTCCTCCAAGAATAATCGATAACCGGAAAGGAGGGAGGGGGTTGTGGGGTAGCAGAGATGGACATGGGTTCATCTTTGGCCACCCAACCCATCACATTTTCAACGCAATTCAGCCCGACCCACCTGAAAAGGTGATTTTCCTAACCCAATGCCAGCCAACCCACAGCTAAAAAAATTTTAATTAAAAAAAAATTTATCAATTTTTTTACCCAACCCAACACAACCCACGCATGTGATAAAAAAAAATTATACCCAGCTCGACCCAACCCATCCCATAAAGCCGTCACTGATGGGGAAGTAATTTTAATATGGCGTAGATTCAGTTTTAAGGTTTGTGTGCGTGTGTTGAATTTTACATGAAAAATGACGTTAAAGTTATACGCTATAAAGAAGCCACGCGATATCAGGAAATTTGACTTGGAAGAGAGGAAATAAAGTGTTTTTAATTTCAAAATTATTGAAACATATATTTATATATAATAAATTAATAAATATATCTTAAAGAAATAAATTAGTAAACATTTTTCACTGTTTCAATTTAAATTTTTTAAAACTTTGATTGAAAATCATTTTTGAATATATCTAAACGTTTGAGATTGTCAAATCGAAGCCACGATCGCTACTCACTTCTTGACTTATATTCGACGGGTTGAACTTGTAAAGGAAATCCCTGCGTGATAAAAATAGAACAACAAAGATACTAAATAATTATTTCAATAATAAAAATATTAATTCAACTAGATCGATTAATTATACTTAAAAAATAACATAATTATGCAATAAATCTTATTCTGCTAAAAATTTTATTTTATTAATCCGGTTAATATAACCTCGCATAACATCACAAACTGGATAATATTCGCTTCCCCGCTCCGAAAAAACTAAGAATATCGCCCATTAAATTCATTCGAGTATATAAGCTGTCCGGATAATATCAGCCCGCATCGGTTAATCCAGCTAGCTTAAAATGTTTGCATAAACTTAGGTGATTTGGCATGTTGTAAATACTATGAATAAAATTGATAAAATAATAATGATGCTAATAATAATAATAATAATAATAATAATAATAATAATAATAATAATAATAATAATAATAATAATAATAATAATAATAATAATAATAATAATAATAATAATAATAATAATAATAATAATAATAATAATAATAATAATAATAATAATAATAATAATAATAATGATAATGATAATGATGATGATGCTCTCTCTCTCTCACACACACACACACAAACTTCTCTTCTAGACTTTTTAAACACTCACTCATCCACCCATCCACTCAAACTCACTCATCCACAAATTCACGCCATTCAATTGCACATTATCTCCGCTCAACCACCCAATCAACAACTCAACAAATCAATCACCCACCCACCATTTTATCTACCCACCTACCAATCTACCCACTCACCCACCCACCAATCTACCCACTCACCCACCAATCTATTGACTGACCAGCCCAATTCACCCCGTTTAATTACACACCCGTCCCACTCAACAACCAATCATCCACTCACCCACTCAACCACCCACCCACTCATCACTCGTCCATCGGACAACCCATACGTCCTTTATTGAGGACGCGTTCTATGGGTGCTTAGAGTTTTATGGGTGCTTCGTAGCGATTTGAACTGACCGTGTTGTTTGTACGAGGTATCCCCGAAGGAGCAGTACACAACATGTCCTCCATTATTAAGTCCCTCTCCAAATTGATACCGCTACCTACCAGTACAGTATACCTTCTTTCTACCATCGATGTTATCATCGTCTAGTCTCCACCGTCACCATTACCACTTTTTGAATCGTCATCATCATCTATTTATTTATTTATCTCCTTGAGGCATTTTTTTTAAATAATACACGTATAATTGTGACAGGTCGTCATTATCACATTTATGTCGTTAATCGTCAGCACGTGCGTGTGACGTCATTGGCTGATTGTTGACAAGCAAAGTTCGTTCCCATCCCAGTGGCTTGCTTACCCCCCCCCTCTCCAGCAGGTTCACCATCGATGAGTTTTGAGTCGAAGTGCTGTAACGTTTTCGAGTCGTTTAATTTCACTTCATAGTCGTTTAACATCACTCCATCCTCGTTTAATGTCACTCCAACCCCGGTTAATGTCACTCCATCCTCGTTTAATGTCACTCCATCCTCGTTTAATGTCACTCCATCCTCGTTTAATGTCACTCCATCCCCGTTTAATGTCACTCCATCCTCGTTTAATGTCACTCCATCCTTGAAGATGCTTTTCGTCCGAGATGTTGACAAGCGGAAGTGACTACTCGACGAAAGAAACAAAAACAAGATAACCCCCCCCCGTAACCCCCACCACCACCCCACCACAGCATCCATCCATCCATAATATGGCGGGAAAGAGTGCTATTTTATCGTTCAACGTGTCGTATAACTGACATATGACTGATATGTAAAAGGATACATTAATTAGTAGAACACTATCTCTCTCTCTTTTTTCCTCTCTCTCTCTCTCTCTCTCTCTCTCTCTCTCTTTCTTTGCTTCCATAACTAGTTGTCTCCTTGTTCAATGAAAAATTCTTCTACTCTGTCGTTTTTTATGTTTTTGAATTATTTTAAATTATTTATTTCAAAAAAAAAATAAATAAAAATTAAGGATAAGCTTACTATGTAAATAAAAACTTGTGTAGATTATTTCGGAGTGAAAAATGATAATTAGGACCTCGTTTATACAATCACATAACTATAAATTATAGTCTATTAACCATTATTGAATTATTGAATATATAACCTTCTCCTCAATAAAGACTATCTTCGTGCAAAATTTCGTTCAAATAGCTACAGCGGCTCGGATGTGATAAGCGAACAAACAAACAAACAAACAAACACACACACATTGCTTTTTATATATACACTAACATACAGATTAATAAAAAAATAGTATTTATTTATTTATTAAATCCTTTCTTAATAATAAACCCTATTCATTAAAATCCGTAATCTACACGGAATTAAATATCCAGCTGAACTTACAGGGCGGTAACGTAAAGGTAGGTCTTGTTAGTGTCGTCAGTGATGAAGTACATCCTGAAGAAGTATGGATTGTCGTAGTTGACTGGACTCTGGTAGCGTTTCACGTTTGGATCTAGAAAGAGCCGAATGTAATCTTGAATATTAGTTAATTAATTAATTATCCGTTATTGATTTTATGAATATTAATTAATTATTCCGTTATTGATTTCATGAATATAAATTAATTATTCCTTTATTGATTTCATGAATATTAATTAATTATTCCGTTATTGATTTCATGAATATTAATTAATTATTCCTTTATTGATTTCATGAATATTAATTAATTATTCCTTTATTGATTTCATGAATATTAATTATTTATTCCATTATTGATTTCATGAATATTAATTAAGTACCATTATTAATTTCATGAATATTAATTAGATAGTTGGTTAATTTTATGAACATTAATTGTCAATTGTTAATTTCATGAAAATTCTTTTGCCATTATTAATTTATGATTATTAATTAAACAATCTATAATCTCATAAACTTTAATTAGCCAATTATTAATTTACTAGCGATTCGCCCGTCCCAAGGACAGATGTTTTTAACGTTCCATTGAACATTCGAACGGATATGAACTCAATATAAATGAAGAAAAAAACTCTAAAAAACTTTTCTTTAATTAAATAATTTTATTTTAAGGTTTTTAGAGAAATCTCGTGATAGACAATATTTTGCGCAAATGTCTGAATTCCCTGAAACATTTCCCTGAACATGAGTCCTCAAGGAAGCAGGGAAGCCATTTCGGCAAAACCCTGGAGGAAAGCTGGCTCTCGGGACTCACCAATGTTTCATTTTCTCTTTTAATTTTTTCCCATAAAATCTGATGATGCGAGGGAGTACTTTTCCCAAATATTTTCGAAACATTCTTTAAATTTGTTCCTTTTTCCCCAAAAATTTTACTTCTTCAGGGAGGCAGGCAGGCGGCCCACTTCTACCAAAACACCCTAACAACCTGATTAGCTTCGACAAAAAAATTCAACCCTCTACGATTTTATAACGAAGTAAATATTTTTTCATAAGCGCAGCTGTTTCGAAGTTCGATGCTACTAAGTTACTAAGCAAGCAACTTGCGTCAGAAGATGAGAAGAGGTAAGAAGAAGAACAAGAAGATTACCTGTAAAAATGAGCTTCGTTCGAGGTTGTGACCTGTTTGAACTGTTTGACCTTATCGGGTCAGGTGTCCGACCCCTGACACTTGAAGTTGTGGAAGGTTAATATTCAGAGGAGGAGAAGAAACGATCTGAACCCTGTACGTGCTAGCTGGTGACTTATTTGCTTTTGAGAGCGCTGGAGATTTTTAGTGTTCAATAAAATTTTTCGGGGGAGGAGAAGAAGAACGAGGAGAAGAAGAAAAGAGAAAAGGACATGTGATGCAAGAAAGAAATAAATAAAGAAGGAGAGAGAGAGAGTGAGAGAGAGAAAGAGAGAGATGGAGGCGAGAAGGGAGAGATAGGGAGACGTGGAAAAGAACGAGGATATGTTAATGTTGTTGCTGATGGCCAGTGTTGGGGCATAATGCTTTACAATTAACTTCGCTATCAAAACTTAAAACACAACAACAACTAGTTACATTTAAAATGTGTAACTTTTTGTATTGTCGACAAGCAGCTAGTAGTAACTGT
>OZ022245.1:882565-895065 GCA_963978895.1 Erpobdella octoculata | reverse complement strand
TTTTTTATAAAAACGAAAAGTTTGGTTTCATATTAAAGCCTGAACGTTAATTATCAGTTTTCAAGGCTACTTTTTGCAATCCCTTCATTTTATAAGCACACGCAAAGTTAATAAGTACAAAATAGAACATTTGCTGCGTTCCATTTCTAAGGACAATTCTTATCATCATCATCACCACCACCATCGTCACCATCATCATCGTCATCATCATCGTCATTATCATCATCATCATCATCATTATCAATGTTTTATTTTATTAATATTGATTACATTTGAGTTCATATGAACGAACAAAGTACTGACTATAATAGTCATTGATAGTGGTGGTGGGGTGGGGTGGGTCGGTGGTACCATGCGAAAGTGAACTTTAACGATCATCTGAACAAAATGAACCTAGAACACTCTTAGTGTGTATGTGTGTTGTATGTGTATATGCCTGTATGTGTCTTCATGCATATGTGTGTGCGACACCGAGACAATGGAGAAAACGTTCTTTATTTTCTCCATCACAAAACAAAACGACACGATCACGTGATATCCTTTTAATGCACAAAATTAGCTCAAAAAATCTTCCAGAAAACTCGGCGAACAAAATAAAAAACATCAAAACAAAAAAGAAAAAGTTAGGAAGAGAAATGACACAAAGTATTATTCGTCGCTCCCGACTCAACCGTTGCCTAGCGACGAGTTTTTTTTCCAAAAGCAGGTGCGCAGCTTTTGGAAAAGGAAACAGAAGTTTGGGGGAAAAGCAACAGGTGTGTAAGCGATCTACAGGTGTATCGGTGGTGGAAAATAAACGACAAAAATTGCTTTAGCCAGTAAGCAAAATAATAAATGTTTAATAAAAAAACAGCTGATCGTATCTATTTTATATTCCTTGTAGTTGTTATTGTTTTCATCGTAGTGGAGGACATGTTGTTTGGCGTAGTTGAATCTTACTACGCGAAGATGATTCGCCGGATTTGAATATTTAAATTTAAAAAAAAAACTTTATTAACGACTACAGTAGCGCTGAGAAATTTGAAAATTTGAATGGGAACCAATCAGAAGCAACCGGAGCGGAACTACGATTTCTAAGATTTCAGTATTTCAAAAGTTTTTTTTTCATAACAATTAAATAGTTTAATCTCATAACGAAATTGGAGCGGATAATTTTTTTTTCAAATAATTAAATTAAAAAAAAAACTCGACTACTCGAATATAATTGGACAGTTTTTTTTTTTAAACGAGCCAATCATTAGTCTTGAGCATGAAATTCAAAATTTTAAATTCTCAACGTATTGATTGAAGCCTCGACACACAACTGGTATAATTAAAAGTTATCAATTTCCCAGCACGTCCATCCATACTCAGAGAGTACTCACAGAGTGGCTTTCTGTCCCCACACGCGCGACGGCGGCACACGAAAGCATCAACCCCGGGCGTCCTGACCCCATTCATTACCGGCTATACGCAGACAAACGACCGCGGCTGAAGGCGCGCCGGCCGCACGCGCCGATTCATCGCGAAGGCGCGCAAGAAATTGGCGCACGACGGTGTCGCCTTCCCATCCTATTTCAACGTCGCTTAGATGGCGTCTCCGATCCATCATGGTTGCCACCACGCCAGGCCGGGGGAGGGGGGGAGGAGCACGCGTGCGCCGTGGAGCCGGAGAGGCAAAACAAAGACACGAGAGCAAAGGAAATTAATTGGCCTTCCTCGCCGCTGACGGTCGGGGTCGTCGGTGCGTGAATGGGGTGGGAGAACGATAGGGGGTGTGATGCAGATGGCTGGATGAGGGCTGTGTGGTCCGGAGGATGATGGACTGCGAGAGGGGGTCAGGTACGTAGATGGATTTTTTGTTGGGAGAGGGAGATATAGAATGAGTGAATGAAACGAAAATGAGAACAAAGACATCTGAAATATTTAATAGGCTCAAAAATTTCAAGATGAGTGGACACAAACAGTTTATTCAATTCCAGATAATTAATTCATGGCGTTAATGCTGTTTCGATATGATGAAGTTGTGATGATGTGGCGACGGGACTATGATGATGTGATAACGTGGTGATGTTGTGATGACATGATTAGATTGTGATGATGTGGTGATGTTGTGACAATGTGACGAGGTTGTGATGATGTGACGAGGATGCGACAATGTGACGAGATTGTGATGATGTGACGAGGTTGTGATGATGTGACGAAGTTGTGATGATGTGACGAGGTTGTGATGATGTGACGTGATGAGGTTGTGATCAGTTGTGATGAGGTTGTGATTAGTTGTGATGAGTTGATGTGGATGTGATAATGTAATCATTATTTTTTCTTCATTTACAACAGGAGCGAGACGTCTCCGTTATAGCTTCGTGCCTCGGGCCAGGAAGAAGGTTCTTTAAGAAGAAGATAATAATATATATAAAAAATATATATAAAATACTTTTGATGGCTGTATATTTTCTTCTTTTTCTCATTTTCTTTCTCTCTCCTCCTTTTTGCTTCTCTCTATCTATTTCTGTCTCTCTCTTTACTTCTATCTCTCTCACTCTTTATTTCTTTCTCCCTCTGCTTCTCTCTCTCTCTCTCTCTCTCTCTCTCTCTCTCTCTCTCTCTCTTCTCTCTTTTTCTACTTTTTAATCTATATAAATAACTTTCTAATATAATCCTCCTACTATCCACCTAACTCTTCCTATCGACGTGTATCTCCAATCTGCAAAGTCATTCAATTGTTGTGTTGCACTTCTTCACTCCTCCATCATTCCTTATCATCTTCTGTTTTACTCATTTGTCGTCAACAAACAATTTGTTGCTTTTATCATTCTTTCTTCCCTCTTTCTTCATCTCTCCATCCCGATCAACCAGCCGATCGACCATAGTGACCACCCCCTCCCCCCAAGAGAAATCAGTATTTTTTAAAAATTCACTTTAAAATCTAAAAAAAGAGAGAATAAAGAAAAAAATAAAAACAATTCTAAAACAAGAATTATGGAAAAATCCAAAATTTAACTTGCGTTTTTTTACACACACAAACACTCAAACACACTTACACGTACACACGTACAAATAAACATGAGCGCACACCATCTCCTAAGCATTGAATAAACGTTCGTATTGATTGATCTGGACAGGATTAACCACATTGTCGATATTGAAAAAAATTTTTGATAAAAATGATCGCTGACGACGAATACGTTTATCAGCAATATTAGAAACAATATTAGAAATAAATATTAAATCGATATTAACAGTTACAAAAAAACAACAGTTGAAAAATAGTTAAATAATGTTTAATTAAATAATTTTAATCTATATATATAAAAGAACATGTCCTGACTGACTGACTGACTGACTGACTGACTGACTGACTGACTGACTGACTGACTGACTGACTGACTGACTGACTGACTGACTGACAGATGACTGACTGATAATCAACGCCGAGCTCAAACGCCTCATCCTAGGAACGTGAAATTTGGAACTTATATTACTTTTATAGCGTAAGTTTATCCGCTAAGAAAGGATTTTTGAAAATTTTGCTCCTGAGGGGAAAAAACTGGAAAACAACCTTTTTTCTAAAAAATTTTTTAAAGTTTTTTTCTGAAATTTGGTATATAGATTCTTTTTGAAAAATAAAAAGATACGTGTTTCACCATTTTTTGAAAATTCGGTTTCCCGGACCTCAAATGTGGGTTGGAAAATTGAGTTATTTGGTTTTTAAAGTAGCTTCTACTCAAAAACTGTTAATGCTACAGGAGTAAAAATTAGTATTTAGTTTCTACTCCAACAATAATGAAATACGTGTTTTAGCATTTTTTGAAAATTTGGTTTCCAGGACTTCAAATGTGGGGTGGAATATAGGGCAAATTGTCTTTTATAGTAACTGCTACTCAAAAACAGTAAATGCCACAGATGTAAAAATTATTATTTAGTTTCTTTTCTAAAAATAAAGATATACGTGTTTCACCATTTTTTACAAATTTGGTTTCCCGGACCTCAAATGTGGGTTGGAAAATTGGGTTATTTGGTTTTTAAAGTAGCTTCTACTCAAAAACTGTTAATGCTACAAAAGTAAAAATTAGTATTTAGTTTCTACTCTAAAAATAAGGATATATGTGTTTCACCATTTTTTGAAATTTTGGTTTTCAGGACCTCAAATGTGGGGTGGAAAAAAGAATTTTTTTGGTTTTTAAAGTAACTGCTACTCAAAAACTATGAATGCTACAGATGTCAAAATTAGTATTTAGTATTTACTCAAAAAATTATGATATAAGTGTTTCAACATTTTTTTAAAAATTTGGTTTCCAGGACCTCAAATGTGGGGTGGAAAAAAGGGTTATTTGATTTCAAAATAACTGCTACTCACAAACTGTAAGTGCTACAAATGTAAAAATTAGTATTTTGAAGTTTTGTGCCGGTTAAAAGTAGCTAAGTTCAGTTTATCACCGGCCGGGCCAAGCTGTTATTTTAGAGTCTTCACATGGGCTAGGCCAAACCTTAAATCAAAGTGGAACGGGCCGAGGTTTTTCACCAAGTATATAGATATTTTAGTGATTTTAGGGTCTTCAGTTGGGCCGGGCCAAACCTGAAGTCAAGGTGGGACGGGCCGAAGTTTTTCATCAAGTATATAGAACTTCAAAGCCTGTAAGAATGGACCGGGCCTAATTCAGACGGGCTGTGCCGGGCCAGGTGTTTGGGTTTTTAAAACGGGCTGGGCTAAGTTGTCGACGGGCCGAGCCGAGACCTAAAAAATTGATCTCTATTATGGATGCACGGTTCAAACTCTCTAATTTCATGCGAGCGAAGCCGCTACGGGCACTGCTAGTAAGTGATAAATTAGTTAAAAACAAATACTGAAAGGTAATAAAACTTCAAAATAACCAACCTGATATTTGAGAGAAATAAGTAAAAGACCGATACGGATCTTCGTACTGCGATGATGATAATGATGCTGACGATGAGAAAGTCGAGGAAAAAATGGCCGCCATGACCAAGATGGCTAGCCGCGCCAGCGTCGATCGCCATGGTGATGATGATGATGATGGTGGTGGTGATGATAATGGTGGTGATGATGATGATGATTGATTTAAAGAGAAGAAAGGTGTTATTGGTGGTGATGATGATGATGTTGTTGTTCGCGGTGGAGGTTGTCGGGGATTGGTCATGATTCGATTGACCTTGGTGACCTGTGAGGTTAAAAAAATATGTTTTAATTATTTTTTATTGTTTATTTTTAAATCTAATTTCTATTTTATGTTTATAAATAATAATAATGTGTTGTTATTATTTAAGTAAAATTTATAAAACAACAACAAAGGAAAGTTAGCATGCTTGGGAATGAGTCATATCTCTTATAATACCCCCATCTCTATTCCTTCAATTATGTATTTAACAGCTTTTTTATTTGCAAGGTTTTCAGAGGAAAGACAAATTATATCACATATTGATTAATTTAAATATAAATTTAGAAAAAAAGCTTTTAAGTCTATTTTAATAAATCTGAGAGAATATTTGTGAGGACAATTAATCGTCAGACGTTTTTTCTGTGGAACAAAAAGATTTTTGAGAGAACAGGTTACCAGATAGGAAGAAAATATCATTTTATTCACACCAAAACGAAAGTGAATGGAATGTGTTCTGGAATGACATTGAATGATATGAGATGAGATGTTATGGAATTAACGATTCGATTCCAGTCCAGGTGAGCACAGGTGATGTTAATGATGATAGCCATCTCATTAAAACACATTTCAATTAAACAGATGCCTTTTGAAATCATTTTGCAGACTGTAATGACAGTGATGACGATGATGATGAAGATGATGACGGTTTTTATTTCTTGTCTTCGTTCCCCTTTCTTCTTTTTATCTTTCTCTCTTTTTCTTTCTCTCTCTCTTTCTCTTTCTCTCTCTCTCTCTCTCTTTCTCTCTCTATTTTTTCTCCCATTTTCTCCTTTCTTTCTTATAAATTTATTTCATTCTCTGTATTTCCTTTGCATTTTCTCTCCTGAGTAATTGTGCTGCCGACAGAACAATCCACACTTTTGACAGTGCCTCTTGCTTGTAGAAACTCAACACTCGACTCATCTGCGGTCCACATTACAGCTCGATGCAAGCAGCCGTCAAACAACTGGTGTTATGTCGATTGATGGACGGACCGATGGATAGACGGCCGGATGGATAAATAGATTGACGGATGGATGAATGGATGGATGGACGGATGAATGGATGGATGGATGGATGGATGGATGGATGGATGGATGGATGGATGGATGGATGGATGGATGGATGGACGAACGGACGGATGGACGGAAGAATAAAGGGATGGATGGACATATGTGATGATACATGATACAGAACCTGACACAAATTTATAACATCAAACTAGTCCCAAGAAAATGCTGTCTCACACTCTCTCTCTCTTTCTCTCTCCTTCCCTCCCTCTCTCTCTTTCTCTCTCCCTCCCTCCCTCTCTCTCTTTCCCTCTCTTTCTTTCTCTTTTTCTCATTATCTTATTTCAAAACGACCCTTTTTAATGTAATTTTGTGTTCAATCGGATAGTGACTTAAAAAATTACCAAAAAAAATACTTGTTTTGTCTTTCAAAGAGAAGAAAACGAATGATATGATATCAAAAATTAAAAATCTTTTAAAAACATTTATCGTTACTTTAGACTCACTAATCATCATCACATCGTCATCGTCATCGTCATCATTATCATCATCACCATCATCATCACCATCATTATTACAACCAGAAACAAAGAAGCCATCCATCATAATCTGTCCCGAGCGTCAATTTGGAAAAACGAAAGTTCAAGAGAGCAGCAGAAAACAGAAAAGCGAACGAACGAACGAACATGTTTATTTCTGTAATTGGAATTTCCAGCGCTGCAATTCATTTCATGGCTGGTTTCGTACTTTTCAATTCCTCAAGGAGTTGAACGCGCTAAAAGAAAAGAAAAGAAAAAGAAGAAAAGTGAAACTCGCGCATTTTTCTCTTTTCCAGGCGGTTTCATCAGCACACGTGCCGGAATGGGAAGCAGCCTGGCGGCAGAATTCGGCTGATTCTTCATTGTAAGTTGTTGCACTTCAAAAAAGTTAAGTCTTGAGGGGAAGAGAAAGTCTGAGAGAAAGGTGTGTGACAAATTAGGAACAGGGAAGAACGGGACAGACGCAGAGAGTAAATAGGAGACGGAGAAACTGAGTAGAAGATGGAAAGAGAGGGACAGAGAAATATAGAGACAGAATAGGAGAAGGAGAGACATAGTATGAGAAGAGGAGACTTAGTAGGAGAGAAAAAGACAGAGCAAGAAAGGGGGAGATTGAGTAGGACAATGAGAGAAAGAGAAATGGAGGGAGAAAAAGTGAAGAAAAAAGGTGACAGTCGGAATGAGGTGTAAGAAATGATTCTTGTTAAATTTTCCAAGAAATAATGAAGAGAGATCGCGCAACACTGAACGGACAAACGTTCCCTTTGAACACCTGCTTGCAAACAAACCGTACGTTCTCTAATTATAACTAAAAATTATAATTTAAAAAACATTTTTCTTGTTTTTTAATAATTATTTTTCTAAAAATCTTAATCGCTTCCAACTTTCCCCTTTTCCACCCCCCTATACCCTTCCCCACCCAACCATCTATATCTCCATCAACCCACATTGGCCACCCTAATCTCTACCTACTCACCCACACAATCACCCATTAGGGCATTGGAAGCGTGTAATATAGGAAAATAGGAACGAATCAAGTACAAATCATCCAGCTGGTAACACCACCTGCGATCTTTCGTATGGGGGGAAGTTCTTTTTAATTCCTTGTCATGTGTGCCGGGGGGTTGCGGGTCGATTTTCGAGGGGAAAAGAAGGGGAGATTATTTTATGAGTGGACATGTCGGGAGGGATATGCAGGGGCAGTTTATGACACCCACGGGAGGGGGGTCAAATACATCATTCGAATATCCGTAATTTTCATGTAATAACCCGCCGACACCCGAGGCCGTTTATATAACCTTGTGACCTCTTGTGACCTTTCTAACCCCGCTTGTGTCAGTGGAGGTCACTAATTATGCAGCCCCGTACAAAACAAGTTATGATCATGTCTTCTTCTTCTTCTGCAATCCAAATTCATTCCATCCGTTTGATTTTTATGAATTGTTTGTATGTTCGCTGGTTTGTATGTTCGCTGGTTTGTACGTTTGCTGGTTTGTACGTTCGCTGGTTTGTATGTTCGCTGGTTTGTATGATCGCTGGTTTGTATGTTCGCTGGTTTGTATGTTCGCTGGTTTGTATGATCGCTGGTTTGTATGTTCGCTGGTTTGTATGTGTTAATTTATCGTTCAAAAAATGTCTGAAAAAAAACAAAAAATGTGAAGTACAAAAATCATTATTTAAGATCAACTGTTATAAAAATTTCTCTCCGACTTCCTCAAGGACGTTTCCATCGATTCCATGTTGAATATAAAAACGTTCTCCCGCCAGTTCATCAAGGTGACCTTGTTGAACTTTCAAGATGACCTTGATGAACTTTCGTTCAAGGAAGGAAAGTCTAAACTCTTCCAGTGGCGCAGCATCGTTGTCAGTGACGACCAGATGGATGTATAAATGGTTGCTTGCTTGCTTGTAGGTTCGTCATGGAAGTAGCAATCAGCTTTTTCTGAGTCTCGATTTGTTTTTAAATCAGGGTTGCTCAGCATATTTGGTAGACCGAGTACAGGGGGCTTGCCTCTCTCTTTCTCTTCTCTCTCTCTCTCTCTCTCTCTCTCTCTCTCTCTCTCTCTCTCTCTCTCTCTCTCTCTCTCTCTCTCAGTCTGTCTGTCTGTCTGTCTGTCTTACATGTGGTCAGATTCTACTTGGCAAGGATCGAGTCCTTTTTTCTGGATTGGCATCTTCTGGACCGCCGAAGAACTGTTTTTTTAACAGAAGAGGCAAGCCAAGGTTTTTAAAAAGTTTTTATCAATCGCTTGCATGTTTGTTTGTTTGTTAGTTAGTTTTTTTTTCAATTCGTTTGCAAGTTCAAACATACACTCACTCACTCACTCACTCACTCACTCAATCAATCAATCAATCGATCAATCAATCATCTGGGATTCTTGTTGTGAAGCCGTCTCCTCCTTATAAGAAGTAGAAGATTTTATAAGAAAGATGTTCATGAGAGATAAGAAAAAGTGATGAAAATGAAAATCAATCCGCCTTTGCCAGTCATACAACCTTTCTCTCTCTCTCTCTCTCTCTCTCTCTCTCTCTCTCTCTCTCTCTCTCTCTCTCTCTCTCTCTCTCTCTCTCTCTCTCTCTCTGTCTTTCTCTCTCTTTTTTTTTTCTTTTAGTCTCTATTTTCCTATCTTCATGATCGCCAACATCCCTGGGACGTGATTTAGGGGAGCAAGGGAGCATGGTTGCCCCTCTTCAACGATTTTATTTTTTGTTAGAAAATAAATATGAAGTTTTGAAAAATTGATGTCCCCTAGCTATATTTGGAAGCAAAAGTAAAGCACTTAATTAAAAAAAAAAATTTTTGTTTAATTTGGTGCCCCAAAGAAATTGTTGAAATGGAGCTGCTGCATCACCACCATCAACATCATAATCATCACCAACACAATAATCACCATCAACATCATAATCATTACCAACACAATAATCATCAAAATCATAATCATCACCAACACAATAATCACCATCAATATCATAATCATCACCAACACAATAATCACCATCAACATCATAATCATCACCAACACAATAATCCCCATCAACATCATAATCATCACCAGGCAGGCATTCTCATCATTTCCACGCGTCCTACGGCATGAGGAGTGAATTCATTCCCAGGTGTGCAACTGCACTCATGTGTCTTCCCAGAACGTGTGTGTGTGTGTGTGTGTTTGTGTAGTACACGCACATGTATGAGCACATATGTATGCGTGCGTATATACGTCTGTGTGTGTGTGTGCGTGTGTTTGTGTACGCGTGTGTGAAGTCACGTGCCAATGATTTTATTTTATTTTTCTATCGTGTCTTCTCCTTCTCACTCATCTTCATTCGTTTCCAATAGCTTGAATGTCTCATTCTTCTCTCCATCCACTGTTTTTTTTCTTCATTTTTTCGTTCTTCCGTTTCCTGTATATATATATATATATATTCTTCCTTTTATTTCTTTCAAGCGCTGGGCGCTGAACCCTCCCCCCCTTTATTCTCCAAACACTCCCCCTCACAACCGGTCATCTCTTCTCCCTTCATTCTCATCAACTCCTCTCATCTACCCCCTCACCTACCCATCATCTCACCCCTTACCTACCCATCATCTCCCCCTCACCTACCCATCATCTCCCCCTCACCTACCCATCATCTCCCCCCTCACCTACCCATCATCTCTCCCCTCACCTACCCATCATCTCCCCCTCACCTACCCATCATCTCCCCCTCACCTACCCATCATCTCCCCCTCACCTACCCATCATCTCCCCCTCACCTACCCATCATCTCCCCCCTCACCTACCCATCATCTCCCCCCTCACCTACCCATCATCTACCCCCTCACCTACGCCGCTTCTTCCGTCACACGCATGCCCGGTTCGCCACGGTTAATTTTTTTCGTTTTTCTTCTTTTTTTATATTTTTATGTTTTTTTGTTTTTTTTTGTTCTTTCCATCTCTACAAAACAAACAGCTCCAGGAACAAAATAAAAAACGTCATCATCTGCTCCGTGCAGTTCGGTACAAAGTTGCAATTAATTCGCCACCAGGCTCGTCTTGAATCATGCATGAGACCCTTTTGATGGATGGATGGTGAAGAAGGAAGTACGGACGGACGGATGTGCGGATGTGCGGGACGGACTAATCCATCCATCTGGATGAATAGATAAACTGTGTGATAAATGAATCGTTTGATTAATTGGCGGACGGACGGATGGACGGGTGCACGGACGGACGAATGAATGGATGGATGGATGGATGGATGGATGGATGGATGGATGGATGGATGGATGGATGGATGGATGGATGGATGGATGGATGGATGGATGGATGGATGGATGGATGGATGGATTGATGGATGGATGGATGGATGGATGGATGGATGGATGGATGGATGGATGGATGGGGATGGATGGATCGATGGACGGGCAAACGGATGGATGGAGGGATTGTAGAATGGAGGACACCGTGATATATGAATAGAAGATTAGCAAATGGACAAAATGATTGGTGGAACTCAATTACATTCTTTTCAATTACATTTGTGATATATCTCTTTTTTCCATTCATTCACTCTCCGTCTCTTTTATTTTGCTTTTCTTTTTTCTTAACGTGTTTTATCTTTCTCTCGCTCTCTCTCTTCCTTCCTTTTCTTTCTTTCTCCCTATTCCTCTCTGTCACCCTAAAATAACAATGAGCACAATGCAATAAACATACAACATGCCATACAATGCATTACACACAACAACACAACTTACAAAATGTAATAAACACAACATTAAGATACAATAAAATGCATATACAACATTAAGATACAATACAATGCATATACAACATTAAGATACAATACAATGCATATACAACATTAAGATACAATACAATGCATATACAACATTAAGATACAATACAATGCATATACAACATTAAGATACAATACAATGCACATACAACATTAAGATACAATACAATGCATATACAACATTCAAAACAATGCAATACGAATAACAACGGCTACAAACACAACAAATTTATCATAGCAAACAACAAGATTATAATCGATGGACAACAACTGTGCAAAATTATTGAATAGTTGTAGGGATTTTATTGTTTTCAATTGTCGGACCATAAAAGATTGTTTATTCATTTTTGTTTATCAACATTTTCCTTGCATTTATTTATTGATTTGTTTGTTTTTATTGTGTTTTGTTCATATTTTCATTTGTTTATATGTTCATTTGTTCTTATGTTTATTTGTTCATACGCTCATTTGTTCTTATGTTTATTTGTTCATGTGTTTGTTCGTCCATATGTGTATTTGTTTGTTCGTTCGATCGTCCATCCATCTACTACAAACAACTACGATTGCAAAACATGTATCAATGCATGTCTATTTTGTATTTATTGTGTATGCATTATGCATGCGTATCACTGCATACGTATTATGTATTCATAGGGCATGCATATGCATTGTTGCATATGTATTATGCATTTATAAGGCATGTATGTGTATTATTGCATATCTATTATGTATTCATAGGGCATGCATGGGTATTACGCCGTCCAAATCGACTACAGTCGGAAAAGGACGTTAAAGTAACAACAACAACAACAACAACATGGGTATTACTGCATACTTGCATGCGTATTATGTATTATACACAGGGTATGCATGGTTAAAACTGCATAAGAATTATGCATTCATTGGGTACAATATTTTCTTTGCTCTCATTTCTGATTTTAGAATTTCGAAGCGAAATCGATCAAAAAAGTGTCAAATAAATTCATTCCATGTCGCAATCTGAGGAGATAAAAAAATATCTATTTTGACTGAAATAATTT
>OZ022245.1:872565-877565 GCA_963978895.1 Erpobdella octoculata | reverse complement strand
TTTCCAAAACAATTCCTGACGGTATGAGCTCATGAATCCAGAATATGCATCTTCTAAATTATTTAAAAAGAATGGAGTGGAGTGGACGAATAGATATACAGAAAAACGGATAGATGGATGGATGAATGGATGGATGGATGGATGGGTGAATGGATGGATGGATGGATGAATGGATGGATGGATGGGTGAATGGATGGATGGATGGATGGATGGATGGATGGATGGATGGATGGATGGATGGATGGATGGATGGATGGATGGATGGATGGATGGATGGATGGATGGATAAATGTACGGACGGATAGATAGATTTAGAAACAGATCGCTGGCAGGTGAACGAATGGGTAAATAGATGTATAGTGGCGTTTTGAAAAAAAATTGAAAAAATACCTACGACTTCCCTTCCCCCCCCCCCCCCCCCGGTCATCAGTTTTTTTGGGGGAGAGTGTGCAAACAATTTTGGAAGTGCATCCCCCAGCAGGAATTTCTGGATCCGCACTGCACAGATGTGGACATATGTAGAGGACCGCGATATCTGTTGGAAGAGATGGAGGGACGTATCTGGTAGACGGAAAGCCTGTGTTCTTTGTCCGGTGGAGAAGCGTGGAATAATAACTCTCGCGCCCTCACGCACAAAACCGTAGTAAACAATCGGGAGAACGTTTTGAACATTCCCAGTCATGATAATGATGACGACGTCCTACGATATTGATGACGACGACGACGATGATGATGATGATGGTAATGATGGTGATGATCACCATCATTACCATCATCATCAACACCACCATAATCATCATCATCACCGTCATCATCACCGTCACTGTCCGAAATGTGGAAAAAGTTGCAAAATAGAAGGAAACGTCGTAGAATTGAACTTTGAACCTTGATGTTGAAGGAGGTCGAGATAAGTTCGTCGTCATCAACTATGATGTCGCGACTGGGGAATAGCCAGAGGAGAGGAATTGATCTGGTCTATCCAGTTGATGAAATAATTTTGTATCAGGGTCAAGTACTAACCTTTTGGTTTTTTAATCCTCTTAAGGGATTTTTTTAAAACATTCTAAAAATTTGACAATCACTGTTTCTTATCAGTGTAGTCACGTGAGATTAGTAAGAAGATGAACGTCAACTGAATGAAGTGTGTTTGTATTTGTATGTTTGTTTGTGTGTGTGTGTTTCCGTATTTATTCCCCAACGAGACTTCCAATTCTCACGGATGCTAGCACACATTGTCCCACAATGAGACTTTCAATTCATACTGTCACTTGCACACATTTCCCATAATGAGACTTTTAATTCATACTATCACTTGCACAAATTGTCCCACAATGAGACTTTTAATTCATACTGTCACTTGCACACATTTCCCATAATGAGACCTTCAATTCACACTTACACTTGCACACATTGTCTCATAATGAGAGACCTTCAACGCTTTTTTTCAACATCACAGACTTTAAAATCACAACTTAAACAGGGACGCTTTAAAAAAAAAGAAAAGAAAAAAGTTAATGAAAGAAACTACTTATTTCAGCTCGACAGTCTACGGACTAAAAACTTTTTTATATATTTTTTTTTTGGAGAAGAGAATTAACAATAAAAGAAGAGAGGAAGAGAAAATGAAAAGACAGCGGATTTTTAAATAGCGCGGTGTGTTTTGGTGCTGCGTAATTTTTTCCGTATTTTTCAAAGAGTCGCGTGGTGCTAAGAAGAAGAAAATAATAATAATAATAATATATTATTATTAATAATAATAATACTTATATAGCGCTCACTTACAGAACAATCAACATCATCATCATCATCACTACTACAATCGTCATCATTATCATCACTGTTACAATCGTCGTCATCATCATCAACGCAATGATCGTCTTTGTCACTAATAATAGTAATAATAGTCATGACGTCTTTACATAATAATCTGCCAGCAGGGAGCACATCGCAGTATATACATTGAGACAGACAGAGACATAGAGACAGACCCACAGTCAGACTCAGTCACAGTCATACACACAGAGACAAAGAAACGGACACACAGATACAAGCACACAGACACGCAGATATAAACACACAAACAAAGAGACAGACACCCAGATACAAACAAACAGACACAGAGACAGACACGAATACTCGGACACAGAAAATGGCACAGATGACAGCACAGCCATAGATATCTATCTATGAGCGCAGCACCATCGTCAACAAAAACCAGCTCCAAGGTTTCCAGCACAAAACACGCCTATCATAACGTGTGTGTGTGTGTGTGTGCGTGTGTGTGTGTTTGTGTGTGTTTGTGTGTTTGTGTGTGTGTGTGTGTGTTTACTTCGACGTAGAGTTACGGGCGAATTACTATCGATTGACATCAAGCTAGTAAAATTCATGTATATATTTATTTATTTTGTTCGTTCTTTCGTTCATGTATACTTCTCCATCAACCCACCATTATCTATCAACTCCACCCATCCATTATATAATTATATAAGCAATTATTACCGAATATATCTCCCGGGACAGAGAACACCCCGCAACTACAAATTCAACAAAGGACCGCTACAGCGTTTATGATTAAAGACGTACCCCGCCTTTTATATAAAAGAGTGTGTGTACTGTGTACGTGTGTACGTTTGTGTGCGTGCACGAGTACTAGGCCCTACAAAAGGGGGTAAATATCACCCTAGGACGAGAAAAACTTTACAATCGATGGTCTCGGTCATATGGCTTGTTTGGAATGGTCTTCCTTCAAATCGCTGAGGAATTAATTATCTGTTCTTCAAGTACCTCGACTCTTCTATTCAGAAACAGTCTCGTTTGGTTGAAGTCTCGTGTGATTGAAGTCTCGTGTGATTGAAGTCTCGTGTGGTTGAAGTCTCGTGTGGTTGAAGTCTCGTGTGGTTGAAGTCTCGTGTGGTTGAAGTCTCGTGTGGTTGAAGTCTCGTGTGGTTGAAGTCTCGTGTGATTGAAACATCATGCGGTTAAAAGTCTCGTGTCATTGAAGTCTATTATGATTTAAACCTTTTTTATTGAAAGAAATTGGTATAGAAGAAGATGATGGTGATGGCGATGATGACGACGACGACGACGACGATGATGATGATGACGACGACGATATCGATGACGATGACGACGATATCGACGATGATGACGACGACGACGATGATGACGATTGGCCTCAGTGAAACGAGGAAGTGAATTAACATGGAGGAAGAAACTGTAGACGATTTTCTTGAAAGGAAGAACAAGATGCGTGCCAATGATTTGTGGTAATACTTTTTCTTAATCTCTCTCTTTCTCTCTCATTTTTTCTCCTTCTTTTATTTCCTTCACCTAATCTCAGTCATCAAACTTCCCTATCCATTCGTTTTTCCTTTCTTTCTTAATCTATGTCCTTCATTCCTCCGCTCTGTCTCTCCATTCGTACCGTTCAATTTTCTACTTTCTTCTCCTTTCCTTCCCTCAATCCATCGACCCCCCACCATTCATAATCTGCCTAATTCACCGTCTCCCATTCTCTCGCCCTCTCCCTAATGGCCTATGAAAACAAATCAAGACGAACGCTTCTCCGTTGCCAAGGACGCCAAGACGTCGCCAGGGGGCGGGGCTTAATAAATGATTTGGAGTTTCTTTCTGACGCTGGGTTTTTCCTTGCGTGTCCTGCCGTGTGCAGCGCGTCATAACTCATCGTAAACAATGCGCAGCACAATTTATAAGTTATTCGAAAACGATTTTCCTATTGTGAACGAGTATTTAAAAGTAAACAAGGATGTGATAAATTATTGCTGTCAGCATACATAACTTCCAATGCATGTGTGTATGTGTGTAGTGTGTATGTATGTATGTATGTATGTATGTATGTATGTATGTATGTGTGTGTGTGTGTATGTATGTATGTGTGTGTGTGTGTATGTGTGTGTGTGTGTGTGTGTGTGTATGTATGTATGTATGTATGTATGTATGTATGTATGTATGTTTGTATGTATGTATGTATGTATGTATGTATGTATGTATGTATGTATGTATGTATGTATGTAATGTATGTATGTATGTATGTATGTATGTATGTATGTATGTATGTATGTATGTATGTATGTATGTATGTATGTATGTATGTATGTATGTATGTATGTATGTATGTATGTATGTATGTATGTATGCATGCATGCATGCATGTATGTATGTATGTATGTATGTATGTATGTATGTATGAGTTAGAAAGTAGCGTTACGCTGGTATGTAACGCTGCAATCGCCACTTATTAATTTCCGTCATATTGGACGGGTTATCAGTATCAGTTATCACTAGAATTATAAACTATTACAAAATAATAACTTTTTATATTCCAGTTTGCTTATTTTTAAGCCCCATAACAAACAAGTGACCTAAATTCTTAGTAAAGTTCAATCGTCAAAGAACCCGCGTTCATAAGTTAACGACCATGTCCTGGGAAAACATAAAAATACAACTCCCCCGATATTGGGTTATACCTTTATACCGGTTTACCAATTTTAAACAATTAATAAATACCAATATAAATATTTAATTAATTTTTTAAACCGGTTTTTTTTCATTCTTATTTCGTCATTCACGATTCGCCCATCCCTGGCAGGAAATCGAATTAAGCGAAACGATTTTTAATCCCATCAAAGTGAAGATCAAGTACGAGTTGTGTATTTTATATACGTGTGTATAAAATATATGTGTGCGCGTGTGTATAAATATATATGTGTGCGTGTGTGTATACATACATATACACTGGACCCTCGATATTACGCGGATTTTCGGCTCCAACGCCAAATTCGTGCTATATCCAATCCGCGTCATAGGTAATCACAAGACATATTATGCATTTTTTTAGATCCATCGTCCAATCAGCGTTATAACCAAATCAGTGTGTGTGTGTGTGTGTGTATTACTGTATATGTATGCCATTATGTGTGTATGTGTGTATGTATGCATACATATCCCTATATGTGAGTGTGGAATACATGTGCGATGAT